>ML415258.1:0-2500 GCA_005239525.1 Nicotiana knightiana
ATGCGCATAAAATGTAAGGTATATCACATGTTAAACTATGCAATTTAGTCTCGCATCAGTCGCAAATGTGATGCCTGATCTCGCAAATGCGAGATTAGAGGCCTGCGTCAGAACTGAAACACCAACAACATTTTCGAAGTCCAACTTCACTCCGTAGCCTATCCGAAACTCAGTCGAGCCCTTGCCGGGGCTCTAAACCAACTATTCACACAAGTCTAAAATTATCATACGAACTTACTCCCATGATCAAAGCACCAAAATAACACCTAGAACTACGAATTGAACACCAAATCAGATAACATTTTCAAGAAAACTTTGAAACTTCTATTTTCATAACCGGACGTCCGATTCACGTCAAACCAACTCTGTTTCTCACCAAATTTGACAAACAAGTCATAAATATAGTATTGGACCTGTAGCAGGTTCCAGAACTAAACTACAGACTCGAGATCCAAAAAGTCAAACCTTGGTCAAATATTTTAAATTCATTAAGCCTTTAGCTTTCAAATTTCTACAAAGTGTGATAGCTCGGGCTAGGGACAGGGACTTTTGAATTCGATTCTGGGCAAACGTCCAAGTCCCAAATCACGATACGGACCCACAGAGGCAGTCAAAATACGAATATGTGTCTATTTTCTCAAAACGATGACCGAAGTCAACTCAAATGGATTTTAAGGTAAAAATTTCATATTTTCTCAGTTTTTTTAACATAAAAGATTTCTGAAAAAATGCCTGGAATGCACACGCAAATCGATGAAGGCTAAAATGAGGTATTTAGGACTTCGGGATACAGAATTGGATTCTAAAACATAAGATGACTTATCCGGTCATCACATCACGGTTAGATTTGGGTCGATTCCTCCTAACAGAAAGCCAACCCAATTAAGTCAATTTTTTAAATATTGCAACCAAGTCAAATCAATTGAATAGATTTTTAATTGATCCAATTTTTATCAATCTTTTTATTTTTTTTTGTTTTTTGTTGTTTTTTTAAAAAAAAAAATGTGACATACATTATCAAGCGCATATTCCACAAGCTACATTCTAGCGTAACATTACCAAGCCAATTACTCTTTGAGAAAAATTATCATTTACCATGATATCTTGATTCTTGATGATAATGGAACATATAATGATAAATAATATACGAATAATTATAAATAATTTATTTTTGATGAAAATAGATTCTTGAACTTATTAAAATAAATACTATAAATTAAACTAGAAAGAAAAGAAAAAAAAAAACCCAAATTCCCTATAAAGGAAAAAAACTAGATAACAAACAAAGACTGCAAAAGATTAAAGTATGTACTATAAAATTTTAAAATTCTATATAGAAATATACATATGTATATGTAACTATTTTTATGTAGGTATTATATGATCGATTCTTTTAGATCTTTTAGTTATTTTTTGCTTACAATCAAAATCAAACCAAAGTTATTGGTTTTAAAATTAAAAACCAATACCAAATGAAACAAAAAATATCGGTTGTTGTTTTCTTTGATTTAAGCCGATTTCCGATTTGGATCAATTTTTCAGTTTCTCATGAATACCCTTAATTTTGTGTAAACATCATTTACCTTTTGCTTGTTCATTCTTTTCAATTATTGAAGAAAGTAGTACGTTAGAACATGAACTTAACGGCCTTTTCAACAAGTGTAAAAGTTGTAGGTGCAATAGGTCTATGGTGGATATACTTTTATGTATATAGAATGAGTGTGATAGTCCTAAATCATAATCATGAGTGAGAAAAATATTTGCAAATTTTTCAACGACTGTGATATAGTGAGATTTCAGTTGGATTTCAATTATGTAATTATAGACGCACAATTTCAAGTTGATCTTTCTTTTCCTTTTTGATCCTTGACTTGTCCAAAACTCTTTCCTATCATGAAAAATATGTTAGCTAGCTTCAAGGTTTCACGTATTAATTTTGATGATAAAAAATTAATATAATTATTAATCAAAGAATATTTACTAATGATAATCTTATTTTTGCACAGATTTATAAAAGAAGATGGAAAGATCCAAACAAATATGGAATAGAGAATATCATGTGAAGAATTTTATCAAGAAAGATTATTTTCAGAGATTTAATCTCCAAGCATCCTAGAAGGAATAATATTTGAAAGTCAAATTTTAAATATTGAATGACTTACTACAATATCAGAAGAAGAATTTACGGAAATTATGGAAGGAATGTTTTTCAATATCTTGAAAGGAAAGTGCTAAAATCATGGAGAATATTTATTATTTTGTGGAAGGAAGATACTATATGAAAGAGATACTACAAGGCCAAGGAAGAATATATTTTTTATGAAAAGAAAATATATTATGGCTATAGTATATTCTATATTATGAAAAAAGATTATTTTCAAGATCAAGAAAGGAGTCAAAGGTATATTGAGATTTTTTTAAAAAGGAAATATTTTATTGGAAGAAAATAGCATGATTTATTTTAAGGAGCAAATCTTTTACACTGGCCAAGGAATCACTT
>ML415258.1:7500-31429 GCA_005239525.1 Nicotiana knightiana
AGCTGGTTGGAAATTTGAAGACTTACGAAATGAAGAAGAAGAAGGACACTGAGAGATGAGAACCAAAAAGGGAAAAAAACCTGGTTCTTAAGACAGAAAAAATGACTCAAGTGGTGAAGACAGTGATATGGCATACCCGACTAGAAGATTTCAGAAAATGGTTCACAGAAATGGAGGTATCCCAAAGAGGGGAAGTTCTAGAAAGCCAAAGAATTATGACCTTTGTCATAAATGTGGGAATCCAGGACACTTCATCAAGGACTTCCCTCTCTTAAAGAAATATCATTCAAGCACAACTCAGACAAAGCAGCCAAGAGGAACCCGGTTCCAGAGAAACGCTTCAAAAGAAAGAATGCTGCTGACAATGTTGTGAAGCAAGCTATTACAGCATGGGGAGACTCTTCCAGCGAGTCTGAAGAAGAAAATGATGTAGGTGATAGTTCAATGATGGAAGTGGAAAGTGAAACAACTGAGTATGACTCAATCTTTGCTTTGATGGCTCAACCAGATGATGACGAAGATGACGACAATGATGAGGTAAACTTTCTGGATGTTCAGAGAAATCTGAAATCCTACTCTCCTAAAAAACTCATGTCATTAGCTATTGTATTAATTGATGATTACCATAGTCTTATAAAGGATAAGCATACTCCAACTGTGGAATTAGGAGATGCTGAACAAACCGGAGATGACCTGGTAGTTGTTGTAGTCGACTTGAAGGAAGCAATAAATAATCTGAAAAATGAAAAGGAGGTTCTAGCTGAGAAAATCACTAGCATAGAACACGAAATAGATGATCTAATGGTGGTAGTGATTGACCTAAAAGAAACCATTGAGAGTGATAGTAAAGAAAAAGAAGCTTTAGTTGAGAAAGTTGCTATCATTGAGTAAGAAAGAGATGATCTTTTAGTGGTGGTAGTAGACTTAAAGGAAATAATAGAGGAACTTAAAATTGGAAATAGGCATGGAAATCCTGAAAAAGGAAAAGAAGTTGCAAGTGAAGCACACATTAAGCTTGTGAATGAGTTGAATTTGGTAAAAAATAGTTTGTGTGTTGAACTTGAGAAAAATAAACAGCTTTAGGCAGCATTAGAAAGAGTGAAGAGTGATCTTGAAAAATCTCTTAAGTGGACCTGGTCCTCTGATTATATTACTACCATGTATGTGAACAATGGGGAAAACAGGCAGAGAATAGGGTTTCAAAGGGAGAAAACTCCCTACAACCCTCATAGCAAGTATGTTATTGTACCCGACAATTGGTTGTGTACCCACAGTGGTAAGAATGGGAATTTCAAAGAAAACTGCAAGGCCAGGGTTCAGTCTCTTCAGAAAAATAAGATCATTGCTGAACAAGTAACTACTGCTAGAGGACCTGGTATCACTCATAGACAATGCATATTACCTACATGGACCAAAAGAGCACTTATTCATCCCTTTCTCCATTACAAGGGACCCAAACTTGTTTAGGTTCTTAATCTAACGCTTGATTTCCTTATGAAGGGAGCAGTGAAAGGAAGCAGCCAACAGTGGTACATGGGCAGTGGATGTTCAAAGCACATGATTGGAAATACCATGGATTTTCTTTCACTAAAAGCCCCGCAAGGAGGGAGTGTATCTGTCATGCCCCAAAACCGAGGGACGAGACCGACACCTAACCGAATGATTCCAGTCAAGCGGACCTGGATTTTCTTTCCTACCCAACGCATTACCCCGTGCACAATATACAAATTTATAATGAATTTACAACAAAATCTCCATTTTTCCTCTTTTAAAGCTTCAACATTCGATAATCCCAAAATATACAAACTAAGAAGAAAGTTTCCGACATGGAACCAAGATTACGAATAATTACAACTACTACCCAAAATGTATATATACAACCCACATCATGTCTACGGAGCCTCTAAGAGTGCTAAGGGTTTATACAATTCTTGCCGGAAACAAGGCCCCGACTATACCTTAGAAAGACATAAAATATACAAAATGAGATGATATAGACTACACACGGCACCGAGAGGAAATGTGGCTCACCAGAACTGCTAGAGAGATGAAGAGGAGGCACCACTAACGGCAACCGAGCTACCTTCTATAGAACCACCTACATGCATATAAAAGATGTAACACCCCCGGCAAAAGGGATGTTAGTACCATTGAATAGTACTAGTATGTATAAACAAACTTTACTCTATGTGAAATCAAGTAATACACATATATGAGGCAGTTAAAGAAACCCAAAAAAGTATTGCACAGAGATACAAAGAATCACAAATGAGGTTTCCACAGTTTCTTATTTCAATTGTTCTCTTGTTGCGGCGCGCAACGCGGTCCCACCTTACAATCATATTCCACCCTTATTTCCTCTGTTGCGGTGTGCAACCCGATCCCATCTCACAATCACATTACACCCTTATTACTTCTGTTGTGGCGTGCAACCCGATCCCACCTTACAATTTCTGTTGCGGCGTGCAACCCGATCCTACCTTACAATTCTTTTTCGGCGTGCAACCCGATCCCACCTTACAATTCTGTTGCAGCGTGCAAACCGATCCCACCTTACAATTCTGTTGCGACGTGCAACCCGATCCCACCTTACAATCACATTTCACAGCAACAACTACCAACAATTATATCACAAGGATCTTCATCATGAAGAACATAAGTTCATACAAACCAATAACTATGTGAAACCAAGGCACAATGATCCTTACCAATGAGTAATTCATATATGGTGTTGCCACAATAATTTAACTCAATAAAATCAATCCATATTTACTTTCATCATTTGCTACACAACCTTTAGCACTTTGATACGTTCAACAATGTAATTAATAGCAACATCAACCAACAATTCAATCACAAAGATTCTCATTGTCAAGGATATTCATTCGTAACAACCAAATAACCATATGAAATCAAGGCCACAAAAATCTTTATCGTACAGTGAGTCATATACGGTATGCCATCAACATATAGCTCAATTAGTTTATCCCCGTTTCCTTTCCATTATTTACTACACGACAGTTAGAACTTAGATACATTCAACACTTTGATTCATTATCATTTCTTTCTTTTTGCAGCACATCCTCTCATAACAACGTATTCAACATTTAACGGGATTTGCACATGATAGAATAAGCACAAAGAATCACCTTTTCGCAAGCTCATATAACATGGTAATCGACTAAGAAATTCAAAGAACAAAGTCTTACACCTCGACACAGCGGGGCAATCAATTCACATATGCTCAAGCAAGAATTTCACACCGAGTGCTCGTACACCAACAAGATGACTCTACAAAGATTAAAGTTAGCCGCACATACCTTGAACCAGAATTCCCCTTTAATTTTCTACCACAATTCACCGGACCGTCTAGCACCGTCAATCTATTCCACAATGTGACATGTTTCACTTAAAATTAGGAAGCATAAACATAACTCGAACTCATTTAGGCATTTTATCGAACGCTATGTGACCCCCCTTAGATTACTAAACCCCTTTTTGTGAATAATCACCCAAACCCGTTTCCCTTTACTAGACTATGATTAGTTGGTTACATGCATGCAAAATATCTACCCCCATCTTCATGAAATCACCTAACCATGTTTCATTTTAACAAAAAATTGGAAATTAAGGTTGATGGGGTAGAAGCTTACCTCTTATGGTGAAGAAAATGGTGCCCTACTTGATTAGTTCCAAGCTTGAATGATGAAGGATGATCGCTTTGATGAAGTTGGGACTTTCTCTCTCTAGAACTCTCTCTTCCCTCTCTCTATTTTGTAGAAAATATTTAAAATGGAAGGGGGTAAGTGTTTTAATGGACTGGGGGTCGGGTATAAAAATTAGAATTTTAATAGTCCCGAAGCAGAAATGCGGTTAGGAATGCGATTGCATTCCTGCTATGCAGTCTGCATTCCTGTCGCATAAATGGCCCTCAAATGGGCCAAGAAGAAAAACAGACTGCCTAGGTATGCGACCACTATGCTGTCCGCATACCTGTTATGCGATCGCATAGTGCGTCACATAACTCCCTCCGCAAAAGTCAAGGTGCAATAATGAGGCAACTATGCGGCCCGCATTCGAGAAATGCGATCGCATTCTAGGCTGCATAGCTGTTCTCAAAATGGACAGCAAACTGTCAAAGTATGCGACCACTATGCGGTCCGCATACCTCATCTTCGATCGCATAGTGGACCGCAGACCTGCGTAAATCTGGAATATTTTATCCTTTAAGTCCCAGGATTCTTTTTACTTCACAAGGGTCCGTTTTAAGAATTTCTACAGTTATAACAACACGACGACCTATTTGGGCATTATTTTTAGACTTGAAATTTAACGGGTCTTTACATTCTCCCCCACTTAAAATCATTCGTCCTCGAATGAGGATCGGATTATCGCTTAGCTAAGAGAACACAAAACATGCCAACCCCTGAATTTTTACTAACTCCGATATTTCCTGAAAATTTAGCTAGAGTTTCCTTTGTAATAAAGCCTATCTACCTGCCAGAGAGCCCCCAAAACACATTTTAACCAATTTCACACATTTTCAGTTACTCTACCAACTTGCACATAATCCGGCCATTTCAACAAGCTACATATAATTCAATTACTTCCACAAGCCTCACATAGTTCGGTTAACTCCACAAATTTGCACATAATTCAACTATTACAATGAGTTGCACATAATTCAGCTAATCACAACAACATATACATTTATGACACAAAATTTGAGAATTCACAATAGCAGGGTAATTAGGGGAGTGGAGTGTTCTTGCACAAAATTTAACACAATATATAATTGCTTAGGAATGAAAACTTTCAAAACCACTACCAGACTTATTCAAAAAAGTGGGGATATTTCTCTTTCATTTCATTTTTCGCTTCCCACGTGGCTTCTTCGACTTGTCGACTTCTCCATAATACTTTAACAGAAGCATTCTCTTTGTTCCTCAATCTATGGACTTGCCTATCAAGAATAGAAACTGGAACTTCTTTATATGAAAATCCTTCATTAATTTCAACCGGCACAATGGCGGATGGATCCTCAATCACCTTCTTCAACATGGATACATGAAACACCGGGTGCACTAATGACATCTCAGGGGGCAATTCCAGCCTATAAGCCACCTGTCTTATCCTTTGTGATCCGATACGGCCCGACATTCCTAGGGCTCAATTTTCCTATCTTCCCAAACCTTATTACTCCTTTAATGGGGGACACCTTCAAGAATACCCAATCATATACTTGAAACTCCAAATCTCTTCGACGAACGTCCGCATAGGATTTTTGATGACTCTGAGCAGTCTTCATCCTTTCCTGAATGACTTTAACTTTTTCCATAGCTTGGTGCACAAGGTCCGGTCCTAGCAGTTCCGCCTCGCCAACCTCAAACCATCCAATCGGAGACCTACACCTCCTTCCGTACAATACCTTAAATGGGGCCATCTAAATACTAGCATGGAAACTGTTGTTATAAGAAAATTCTATAAGTGGAAAGTGATCATCCCAGCTACCATTGGAATCTAATACACAAGCCCGTAACATATCTTCAAGCGTCTGAATGGTCCGCTCTGCCTGCACATCAGTCTCTGGGTGGAATGCTGTGCTGAGATTTACCTGCGTACCCAAACTTTGCTGAAATTTCTTCCAAAGTTTAGCTGTGAACTTCCAGACGCTGGCATAACCCAGTGATCTCTTTTTCAGGCAACAGCATAACCTGTTGACCTCCCTGGACACCGGCATAACCTGGTGATCCTTCTGACAACAGCATAACCTGTTGATCACTTCCAGACGCTGGCATAACCCAGTGATCTCTTTTTCAGGCAACAACATGACCTGTTGACCTCCCCGGACACCGGCATAACCTGGTGATCTTTTCTTTTCCTGACAACAGCATAACCTGTTGATCATCTTCCAGACACTGGCATAACCCAGTGATCTCTTTCTCAGGCGACAGCGTAACCTGTTGACCTTTCCAGACACCAGCATAACCTGGTGATGTTTTTCTTGACTACGGCATAACCCATTGATCCTTCCCCAAACACCGGCATAACCTGTGATCTTTTCTTGACGACAACATAACTTGTCAATTTTTTTCCAACATAGGGTCTCCACTCCCTAGTTGATTTTACCTTTAGGCATAAGGTATCCACAATAAATCCGGGCGCACCCTTCCCGGCTTTTCATGGAGTGCCATGGAGCCTGACTATTTCTTTGATATATAACTGAGCATACTATTCTGCAGTATCGGTGGACTTGATTGGCAAGAAATGCACTGACTTCGTGAGCCGATCCACTATTATCCAAATTGAGTCGAATCTACGTGGAGTGCGAGGTAACCCCACCACAAAGTCCATATTGATCATTTCCCATTTCCAGATTAGTATTTCCATGAGCCGCGTCAACCCACCGGGCCTCTGTTGCTCGGCATTCACTTGCTGAAAATTCTGAAACCTAGCCACAAAGTCCGCCACACTCCTCTTCATACCATTCCACCAATAAATCTCTTTGAGATTATGATACATCTTCGTATAACCTGGGTGTACTGAATACCTGGAATTGTGATCCTCTGCCATTACCCTTTCCCGAAGATCATCCACGTCCGAAACACATAGTCTCCCTTGGCACCGCAAAATACCATCATCATTGCCGAGTGAAAATGCTGTAGTCTTATGATTCAGAATTGCCTCTCTCAACTGTAGCAATGCTGGATCTCTGAATTGCCTTTCCTTGATTTCCGTTACAAGTAAAGATTCCACTCCATTACGCACCACGACATTCCCTTCATCTGAGGCCGAAAGACATACCCCCAGACTAGCCAACTGATAAACCTACTGAGCCAAAGGCCTTTGACCTTCTTCAAATAAGCCAAGCTACCCATGGATTTCCGACTAAGCGCGTCGGCTATCTTATTCGCCTTTCCTGGATGGTACAAAATATTCATATCATAATCCTTGAGCAATTCTAACCACCTCCGCTGCCTTAAGTTCAACTCCTTTTTTTTTGAATAAATATTGAAGATTCTTGTGGTCTGTGAACACGTCCACATGGACCCCATAAAGATAATGCTGCCAGATCTTTAATGCAAACACAACCGCCGCGAGCTCCAAATCATGCGTCAGATAATTCTTCGCGTGGTTCTTGAGTTGCCTAGAAGCATACGCTATAACCTTCCCGCACTGCATCAACACACACCCCAAACCAACCCTTGAAGCATTACAATAAACCAAAAATCCCTTTGTACCCTCTGGCAATGCCAACAGCGGTGCCGTAGTCAATCTCAATTACAATTCCTGAAAACACTTTTCACAAACATCGGACCACTGGAACTTAACCACCTTCTACGTCAGCTTAGTCAATGGGGAGGTGAGGGTAGATAATCCCTCCACAAACCTTCGATAATAAAAAGCCAAACTCAAGAAACTGCGAATATCTGTCTGGGTCATTGGCCTAGGCCAATCTTTTACCACTGCTATCTTTTGGGGATCAACCCGAATCCCTTCCCTGGAAACAACATGGCCCAAAAAGATGACTGATTCTAGCCAAAATTCACATTTTGAAAACTTTGCATACAATTGGTACTGATGAAGAGTCTGCAGAACTGCCCTGAGGTGAGTAGCATGGTCTTTCTGACTTCGCGAATAAACAAGGATATCGTCAATGAAGACAATCACAATGGAGTCAAGAAACGATTTGAAAACCTGATTCATAAGATCCATAAAAGCTGTTGGGGCATTGGTTAGCCCAAAAGATATTACCAAAAATTCAAAGTGCCCATATCGAGTCCTGAAGGCAGTCTTAGGAATATCCTGCTCCCTGATCTGTAGCTGGTGATACCCGGACCGCAAATCAATCCTTGAGAAGAACTTAGCACCTTGAAACTGGTCGAACAAATCATCTATTCGAGGAAATGTGTATTTGTTTTTTATGGTGACCTTGTTGAGCTGCTGATAATCAATACACATCCGAAGCGATCCGTCTTTCTTTCTAACAAAAAGAACCGGTGCGCCCCAAGGCGACACACTTGGCCGAATGAAACCTTTTTCTAGTAGATCTTTCAATTGTTCTTTTAACTCTCTCAATTCTGCTGGCTCCATTCGGTAAGGTGGAATAGATATTTGCTGCGTATCTGGAAATACATTAATCCCGAAATCAATCTCTCTATCTGGAGGAATCCCAGGAAGCTCGTCCGGAAATACTTCAAGAAATTCATTCACAACAGGCACAGATTCGGGAGCAGGCACCTATGAAGTGGTGTCCGCAACCCGGACCAAATGGTAGATGCACCCTGTTCTGATCATCTTTGAGGTTTTAAGGTAGGAAATAAATCTACCTCTTGGCACAACATTATTCCCCTCCCACTCGATAACTGATTCATTAGCAAACTCGAGCCTCATAATTCTGGTTCGGCTGTCGAGTTTAGCAAAGCATGAATAGAGCCAATCCATCCCCATAATTACATCAAAATATACCATTTCTAACTCAATAAGATCGGCCGTGGTATCCCGACCACGTGCCGTAGCAACACAATTTCTATAGACTCGCACGACCATAATAGAATCACCAACCGGAGTCGACATAGAGAACGACTCGTGAAGCTGTTCGGGTTCCATCCCAAAACTTGAAGTAATAAGTGGAGTAACATATGACAAAGAAGACCTGGGATCAATAAGAACATAAACATCATGTGACTGAACAGTCAGAATACCTGTGACAACATCTGGAGAAGTCTCCGCACTCTGTGACCACTCAAAGCATAGAACCGATTGGGTCCCCCTCGACCCCGTGCTCCACCCCTAGCTACATCGCGGCCTGCTGGGGCTGGAGGGTGTATTGAGCAGTGCCCCTACCCGTGCCCAGACGGGGTGCACGATAGTCTCGCTGAACGTGGCCTCTCACTCCACACCTATAGCATACTGGTATGTCAAAGTAACAGGGCTCAGAATTAAACCTCCCACACTTAGGGCATGGGGCCCTCCGCTGCTGCTGGAACCTCCCACCTGAATGACCTAACTGATGGAACCTCCTGCTGTCTGAACCTGGTCCAACGCGACCTCCCTACTGATAACTGTGCCCTCGTGGCGGCACACAGGATGAGGACTGATCATAGGACTGAGATGGCCCTCATGAGCCTCTCCCAAGGACTGATCTCCCTCCTCCAACTGAATTCCCAGGGTTGCCCACTGACCGGGCCCTACTACTACTCTCCCTCTCCATTCTTATCTTAAATTTTTGAGCCTCCGTAGCCTGGGCAAATCCCACAATCTTCTCGTAATTCATATCTGAATGCAAAGCAGCTGTAGCAGCTTCATTAATAACCAAGGGATTAAGGCCCTGAACAAACCGACGAACTCTAGCCTCCACAGTAGACACCGTGTGAACAACATATTTTGACAAGCGCACGAACTCCATATGGTACTCCCACACATTCATATTTTCCTGCTTGAGGGCCTCAAACTCTGTAGCACGGGCTGCCATAATCTTGGCAGGCAAGAAATGATCCATAAAGGCATCCACAAACTCCTCCCACCTTGCCGGAGGGCTCCCCTCTCCACGGGAACTCTCCCACATTTCAAGCCACGAGTATGCCTCTCCCTTCGGACGATAGGAAGCCAACTCAACCCCCTTTGTCTCAATAGCCCTCATAACTCGGAGGGTCTTGCACATCTCATCAATGAACTCCTGAGGATCAGCCTCTGGGTCGGTGCTTGTGAACTCTGGAGGGGCTAACCGCAAAAATTAGTTGACCCTGGAACCTGAAGAATCGCCTTGCTCGCTAGAGGATGCAGGGGCAGCATGTGATCTTTGGGCCTGGGAGGCCACTAGCTGAATCAACATCTGAATAGCTCCCCTGAGGTCCCTATCAGAAATACCGGGATCGGAAGCTGGGACTGAGGAAGGATCAGGAACATCAGCGGGAGGGACTGTAGCACCCTCTGCTGGAGCAGCAATAGGAATATCCTGGCCTAGGATGGAGGAGTCAGGCAGATTCAGGGTCGGGGAATCCCTCTCACCCGCACCATCAGATAAAGGATTCACGACCACTCCTGGGGTGGCATTGGCCTCTGGGCCGAGTCAGGCTCTCTTCTTAGGTACCATTTACTGAAAATTGGTACAATTCACGAGTTAGAGATAGACAACCTCACCTTTCACCACATCACACGATATAGAATAACAATAAAATGTTACTTTCCTAAATGTCCATGCAGCCCCCTAATTATAGATGTGGTCGACAACACACCGATAATAAGGGCTCTACTAGACACGGCTCCGAGACATCCTAGGACACTTTTAAAACCATAGGCTCTGATAACAAGTTTGTCACGCCCCAAAACCGAGGGACGAGACTGGCACCTAACCGATTGATTCCGATGAAGCGAACCTTGATTGACTTTCCTACCCAACACGTTACCCCATGCACAATATACAAATTTATAATGAATTTACAACAAAATCTCCATTTTTCCTCTTTTAAAGCTTCAACATTTGATAATCCCAAAATATACAAACTAAGCACAACGTTTCCGACTCGGAACTAAGATTACGAATAATTACAACTACTACCCAAAATGTATATACACAACCCACATCATGTCTATGGAGCCTCTAAGAGTGCTAAGGGTTTATACAATTCTTGTCGGCAACAAGGCCCCGGCTATACCTTAAAAAGAAAATATACAAAATGAGATGATATAGACTACACACGGCCCCGAGAGGAAATGAGGCTCACCAGAACTGCTAGAGAGATGAAGAGGAGGCACCACTAACAACGAACCGAGCTACCTACTATAGAACCATCTACATCTATATAAAAGATGTAGCTCCCCCGACAAAAGGGACGTTAGTACGATTGAATAGTACTAGTATATATAAACAAACTTTACTCTATGTAAAATCAAGCAATACAAATATATGAGGCAGTTAAAGAAACCCACACAAGTATTGCACAGAGATACAGAGAATCAGAAATGAGGTTTCCACAGTTTCTTATTTCAATTGTTCTCCTGTTGCGGCGCGCAACCCAATCCCACCTTACAATAATATTCCACCCTTATTTCCTCTATTGCGGCGTGCAACCTGATCCCATCTCACAATCACATTACACCCTTATTACTTCTGTTGCGGCGTGCAACCCGATCCCAACTTACAAGTTTTGTTGCGGTGTGCAACCCGATCCCACTTTACAATTCTGTTGCGGCGTGCAACCCGATCCCACCTTACAATTCTGTTGCAGCGTGCAACCCGATTTCCACCTTAAAATTCTTTTGAGGCGTGCAACCTGATCCCACCTTACAATCACATTTCACAGCAATAACCACCAACAATTATATCACAAGGATCTTCATCATGAAGAACATAACTTCATACCAACCAATAACTATGTGAAACCAACGCACAATGATCCTTACCAATGAATAATTCATTTATGGTGTTGCCACAATCATTTAACTCAATAAAATCAGTCCATATTTACTTTCATCATTTTCTACACAACCTTTACCACTTTGATACATTCAACAATGTAATTAATAGCAACATCAACCAACAATTCAATCACAAAGATTCTCATTGTCAAGGATATTCATTCGTAACAACCAAATAACCATATGAAATCAAGGCCACATAAATCTTTATCAAACAGTGAGTCATATGTATGCCATCAACATATAGCTAAATTAGTTTATCTCCGTTTCCTTTCCATTATTTACTACACGACAGTTAGCACTTAGATACATTCAACACTTTGATTCTTTATCGTTTCTTTCGTTTTGCAGCACATCCTCTCATAACGATGTATTCAACATTTAACGGGCTTTGCATATGATAGAATAGGCACAAAGAATCACCTTTTCGCAAGCTCATATAACATGGTAATCGATTAAGAAATTCAAAGAATGAAGTCTTACACCTCGACAAAGCAGGGAAATCAATTCACATATGCTCAAGCAATAATTTCACACCGAGTGCTCGTGGACCAACAAGATGACTCTACAAAGATTAAAGTTAGAACCGGAATTTCCCTTTAATTTTCTATCACAATTCACCGGACCGTCTAGCACCGCCAATCTATTCCACAATGTGACATATTTCACTTAGAATTAGGAACCATAAACATAACTCGAACTCATTTAGGCATTTTATCGAACGCTATGTGACCCCCCTTAGATTACTAACCCCCTTTTTGTGAATAATCACCCAAACCCGTTTCCCTTTACTAGACTATGACTAGTTGGTTACATGCATGCAAAATCTCTACCCCAATCTTCATGAACTCACCTAACCATGTTTCATTTTAACAAAAATCTGAAAATTAAGGTTGATGGGGTAGAAGCTTACGTCTTATGGTGAAGAAAATGGTGCCCTACTTGATTAGTTCCAAGCTTGAATGATGATGAGGATCACTTTGATGAAGTTGGGACTTTCTCTCTCTAGAACTCTCTCTATTTTGTTCAGAAAATCTTTAAAATGGAAGGGGTTAAGTGTTTTAATGGACTAGGGGTCGGGTATAAAATTTGAATTTTAACAGTCCCGAAGCAGAAATGCGGTCAGGAATGCGATCGCATTCCTGCTATGCGGTCGTATTCCTGTCGCATAAATGGCCCTCAAATGGGCCAAAAAGAAAAGCAGACTGCCCAGGTATGCGACCACTATGTTGTCCGCATACCTATTATACGATCGCATAGTGCGTCGCATAACTCCCTCCACAAAAGTCAAGGTGCAGGAATGCGACAACTATACGGCCCGCATTTGAGAAATGCGATAGCATTCTAGGCCGCATAGCTGTCCTAAAAATGGACAGCAAACTGTCCAGGTATGCGACCACTATGCGGTCCGTATACCTGATCTGCAATCGCATATTGGACCGCAGACCTGCGCAAATCTGGAAAATTTTATCCTTTAAGTCCTGGGGTACTTTTTACTTCACAAGGGTACTTTTTAAGAATTTCTACAGTTATAACAACACGGGGACATATTTGGGCATTATTTTTAGACTTGAAATTTTACGGGTCTTTATAGTATCCTTTGGAAATCGGTAAAAGGGATACATTATGGGTGTTGGAAGGATTGGCAAGTCACTCACTCATTCAATTACGAACATGTACTATGTCAATGGTCTCAAGTACAGTCTCTTGAGTGTCTCCCGAATTCGTGATAAGGGGAACAAAGTAGAGTTCCTGTCCAAGATTTGCACAGTCACCAACCTTGTAACTAGTGAAGTAGTGCTTGTGGCTAAAAGATACAAAAATATCTAAGTTGCTGATTTTGAGTCCCTAGAAAGTGGTGATTTGAGCTGTTTGAGAGCAGTTGATGATGATGCTTAACTGTGGCACAGAAGGCTGGGGCATGCAAGCTTCTCTCTACTGAATAAGCTGGTCCAAAAAAACCTGATTCGTGGTCTTCCCAAGTCAAAGTACAAGGACCACAAAGTATCTGATGCATGCGCAAGAGGAAAACATGTAAAATCTTTATTCAAGACAAAAAATGATGTCATCACCTCAAAACCACTTGATCTTCTTCATATGGATCTATGTGGACCAACGAGGGCGCCAAGCAGGGAAGGAAAAAGGTACATCTTCGTGATAGTGAATGACTACTTCCGATTCACTTGGACTCTGTTCCTCAGAACCAAGGATGAAACCTTTCAGGTATTTGTAGAGTTTGTGAAGAATATTCAAGTAAATATGGGATCAAAAGTAGCCTGCATCAGATAAGATCATGGAACAGAATTTGATAATGCAAAGTTTGATGAATTCTTCAATGAAAATGGCATTACCCACAACTTCTCATCCCCAAGAACACCACAGAAAAATGGAGTTGTGGAACGGAAGAACATGACTCTTAAAGATATGGCACGAACAATGTTGATTGATTGTGTACAAGAACTTCTAGGAAGAAGCTATCAACACTTCTTGCTGCTTGGTGAACAGGTGTATGATCAAGTCTCTCTTGAACAAAACTCCCTATGAGTTGCTGAATGGAAGGAAGCCCAAGCTGACTCACTTGAGAACACTTGGATGCAAATGTTATGTTCTCAACAATGGAAAGGATCAACTTGGAAAATTGGATGCAAAGGGTGATGAAGGAATCTTCCTCGGTTACTCTTCTCAGAGCAAATCCTACAAGGTATACAAGAAATGAACTCAGTGTGTTGAGGAGAGTGTACATGTGATTTTTTATGAGTCTCATCTCTCCTTTGAGAAGAGCAAGAACAATGATCAAGATGGAGAACCTTTTGTTGGTACCATGAGAAGTTATTGATATTGAAAATGGGAAGTCAGACATGATGATCCATTTCAAGGAGACAAGTGAAGATAATATAACCACTTCCTCATCTGTTGGAGAGGAACCAGGTTGTACAATCACAACCACTGAAGCTGAAGATAGAGTGGTTGATGCAATTCAAGGTACTCCACTGGTGGCAGAAAGAAGCATCCAAGAAACTCAGTCAGGCATGCCCAGCTCATCCACAAATGAGATTCAAGTGCCAAACTGGAAGCACACGAGCTCACATCCTCTTGACAATATAATCACCGCTCTGGATTCAGGAGTTCAAACCAGATCAAAACCAAGAAATTCACTTGCCTTTTCAGCATTTATCTCCCAAATAGAACCCAAAAATATTAAGGAAGCCTTGAAAGATGCAGACTAGATCACAGCTATGTAGGAGGAGCTGCATCAATTTGAGAGAAACAAAGTATGGCACCTGGTACCCAAGCATACAGATCGTACTATCATTGGGACCTGGTGGGTATTCCGGAACAAGCTTGATGAGTTTGGGAATACAACAAGAAATAAGGCAAGACTTGTGGTTCAAGGCTACAATCAGGAGGAAGGAATTGATTATGATGATGAGACATTTGCTCTAGTTGCTCGAATGGAGGCTATCGGAATTCTCATTGCCTTTGTATCTCATATGGAATTCACATTGTTCCAAATGGATATCAAAAGTGCATTTTTGAATGGCTTCCTCAAGGAAGAAGTCTATGTCAAGCAACCTCCAGGATTTGAATGTCATGAGCATCCTGAATATGTGTTCAAATTGGAAAAGGAACTATATGGGTTGAAGTAGGTTCCTCGAGCATGGTATGAAAGGTTGTCAAAATTTCTTTTAGAAAATGGCTTTGCAAGAGAAAATTTGACAACACCTTTTTTCTAAAGAAACGAGGAAGGAACCTGCTCATTGTTCAGGTATATGTCGATGATATCATTTTTGGGGAAACAACAGATTCCCTGTGTGGGGAATATGAAAAACTCATGGGAAGTGAGTTTGAGATGAGCGTGATGGAAGAGTTGAATTTCATCTTGAGACATCAAGTGAAGCAGTCCACAAAGGGAACATTTATAAGTCAGAACCTGGTCGTGGTTTTTAATCCCATTGAGTCAGGAATTTTCCACGTAAATTCCCTACGTCATTTATATTCTGCTGTGCAAGTATAATCTGTGGAAACTTATATAGAACCTGGTCTCTATATAGTTTGGTGGATCCTCATATTCTATCAATAGGATAAGAATAAAGGAATGGAATAATTGACTTGCTGGATTTGCATGGTCCAAATGTATAAGTTTGGTGTCTTCTGGACTATGAACCACACTTAGACAAATAAAATTTAACTCATAGAATTACTGGTGAAATATAATATTTCTATGAACCAATAATTCTTATTGTAAGTCAGAGATTTTATCAATCACAATTTGACCCCCGATAATTTTGCTGTTCAACGCGATTTTGCGCCCATAGGCCACGAGCATGCCTGGTTATTCATGAGAGCTCTAGAGAGTAGGACAAAATCTCACAGGAGTGGCCCACTCCACTCTCATATGGGTGAATTCATCAAGTGCCTACTACTTTAAAATGCACCGTCCATAAGGACTATAAATTTCATTAAAAGTTATAACTCAACCTCTCAATTAGTAGCAGTTAAGCACTCTCTTTTAGTGCTTCAGTGCCAATACCGACTTGCTATCACCCATATGAACCTACTTCGTGGGATATCCAATCACATAGGTTGGGTTACCATATCTATTGACAACATGTCAGCCTTAACCCCATCTATTTTGAGGTTTAAGGAATTAATTTTCTTCCCACAGGTTTAGTTAGAGGGTCGGCCAAATTTATCTCTGACTTCACATAGTCAATGGAAATTATTCCATTTCTCAACCGCTATTTTATGACATATACCATAAATCATGGTTCCTCTCAAATATTTCATTAGTCTATCCAATGTAAACCAATGCTCTCTGTTGGGATTATGAGTATGTCTACTCATTCTACACACAACATAGGCTATAGCATGCCTTGTAAAATTCATTAAATGAATTAGACTCCCAATAATCTACGCATATTTAGACTGAGCAATTTGGTCGCAATTATTCTTTTTCAACTGAGAGTTAGCATCAAAAGGAGTGCTCACATATGTGACATTAAAATATTCAAACTTCTTAAGAAGTCTCTCAACATAATGTTCATGTGACAACATTATTCCATCTTCACTCCTTATAACTTTAACTCCCAATATTGTATTTACTTCACCCAGATCTTTCATATCAAAATTAGTAGATAAAATTAATTTAGTACTTGCACAATATTTATACTTGTACCAAATATAAGCATTTCATCAACGGATAGACATATTATCAAAAAATCATTGTCTACCACTTTAGTATAAGCACATTTATCCACCTCCACTGAAGAAAAAATGTCTCATAGTAAGACTTGTTCAAACTTGTCATACCACTGCTTAGGAGCTTGTTTAAGGCCATAAAGAGATTTAATTAATTTAAAACTTTATAATTCTTGTCCAGGAATGACACAACCTTCAGATTGAACCATATAAATTTATTGTAATGACCCGACTGGTCGTTCTGTGTTATAGGATCCCGTTCACCAAAATGAGACTCCCTGTAGTTGCTTTTACTGATTTATGACTTGCGGGGGGCGGGTGGTTCGAGGTCTGGAGGAGTTTGGAGTAATATAGGAACACTTAGTTCCCTAAGTTGGCCTTAAAGGCCAAGTTTGACCTCGGTCAATATTTTTAGTAAACGACCCCGGAATCCAGATCTGGAGATTCTAGTAGGTTTGTATGATGATTTCGGACTTGGGCGTGTGTTCGGAACGGGTTTCCGATGACCTGGGAGCATTTCGGTGCCAAATAGTGAAGTAAGAATGTCGTTAAGTTCAAATTGAGGTTTGGGGCGTGTTTTTGTGTTATCAAGGTCCGAACGGAATTTTGAGACCGAGAATAGTTCCGTTATGTCATTTATAACTTGCTCGCAAAATTTGTTGTCATTCCGAGTAGTATAGGTACGTCTCAGCGTGTGGAAAGTGAATTCAAGAACTCAAAGTTCTTAAGTTTGATGCATTGTTTCGGACGTTTCGAAGGCTCGAGCGAGTCCATATTATGATTTAGGACTTGTTGGTATATTGGGACGGGGTCTCAGGTGGGCCTGGATGCCATTCGGGCATCACACGAGGCAAAAACCAGCCTTAAAGGACTGCTGGTGCACCAGATCTAGTGCGACCGCACCTGCGAAGGACCAGCCACAGGTGCGAAGACCGCAGGTGCGGTAAATTCCTCGCATGTGCGGCCTCAGAGGGGGCTGCCCAGTTCCGAAGGTGCGGGCCATTTCCCGCAGAAGAGGAGCCGCATGTGCGGACTCCCTTCCGTAAGTGCGACCACTAGCCCCCTTCCCATTTTCCGCAGGTGTGAGATTTTTCTGGCAGAACAGGTGCGGTCCTCGAGCCGCAGGTGCGAAAAACCCGAAGGCAGTGAGGTTGCTTAAAATACGAGATTTAGCCATTCTTGAACCATTTTTCTTTAACTTGGGAGATTTTGAGAGCTTGCAAAGGAGAGATTCGACCTAGATACTGTAAGGTAAGTAGTTCCTACTATGAACTTAGCTTAATACTTGAATTACTAGGTAGATTAACACCTTAAATTAGTGGGAATCATGAGTTTAGAGTAAAACCTAGGTTTTTGACAAAAATGGGAAATTTCTAAGAAATGTGTTATAGAATCGTACAAAAACCATATAATATTGATCCTTAGGCTATGGGTAAGTATTTGCTCCGAAAATTTCTAGAATCCGAGCATGTCGGCCCGGGGTGTATTTTGGGATTTTTCACTTTAGGTTGAAATAATCATTTAAATAGGGAAATTTCATACTTTTGAGTATATATTGATTTATTTATGCAACCTTTGACTAGTTTTGAGTCCTTGGGCGACGAATTTGGAGTTTCGGGCGCGTTCTTGATCCGGAAAGTAGGCTTGACACGAGGTAAGTCTCCTTTCTAACCTCGTAAGAGGGAATTGTCCCCATAGGTGAATATAAATAATTGCATGTCTTTATTTGTGGGGTCTATGCACGAACAAAGTGACGAGAATCCGTGCGTAGCTACTATTATGCTGTGTCGGGGAGTGTAGGATTCACAAGCATGCTTTATGTGCTGGAACTATAATCGTAAATGTTAATTTAGGTTGCCTAATATCATTGAATCATTAAGTGAACATCTAGGAGGTTATATTCTGAAATTTATATTATTGAAACTTTCTCTGTAAGTATATTCTTTACTGAATTTCTTGATTCCTTTTATTATGTGTATATATACGGGAACCCGCGTCACATGTATGATTCGCGAGCGGGGTAGCCCTACTATTATGTCAACCGCGTCGCATGTTCGATTCGTGAGCGGTGTAATAGATGCATCTATGGTTTGAGCCGTTCGACTCTTTGGAAGAGCACATTTATTTTCGCATCGTGTCAGCCGTACGTTCACGGCAGGTTATGTGTTGTGAGATGTTGGGTGTTCTGTGATGTTGTATCTGTTAAATACTACGAGAAATGAAAACTAGGTAAATGGCATGCTAGAAAACTTGACACGTACAGATAATGGTAAAGGATAATTGATGTTACTGTCTTCATTATTATTCCTAAATTGCCATTCCTGCTTAGATTTACACCTAAAACATATTATTCTGACCCTAGTAAGTGTCACGTTGACCTCTCGTCACTACTTCTTCGAGATTAGGCGGGATACTTACTGGGTACATATTTTTTATGTACTCATGCTACACTCTGTACTTAATTGTACAGGTTCTGAGGCGGGTGCATCTGGGTATCAGCCCGGAGTTCGTCCTTGATACATTTACCTGGTATAGACTCCACGGTGGGCTGATTTTCTTGGCGACCCCCAGCAGCACTTTGGAGCTATCTTTTGTTTCTTTTCCATTTCTGTCTCTACTTATTCAGACAGTGGGACGAACTTCTTATACTTTTGGTATTAGCTGCTTGTAGACTTGTGACACTAGTTCCTGGTACACTTTCTAGTAGGCTTTATTTTGGAATGTAAATCGTAAATTTAAAATTTCATGATCTTCTATCATGGTATAAAATGCTCTAAGTTATCCGTTTCTACTTAAGGTCCCAAAGATTAAGTTAAGCAAGTGTGAAAAAAAATGTTTTTTGTTGGTAAACTACATGGAACTCACTAATGGCAAATGACTGGCTTGCCTGACTAAGGTATTGAGCGCCACCGCGACCTGGGTTGGGATTTGGGCCGTGACAACATGGTATCAGAGCTCTAGGTTCACGTAGGTCTCACGAGTTACAGGCAACCCAATAGAATCTTGCGGATCGGTATGGAGACATCTGTATTTATCTTCGGGAGGCTATAGGGTGTTAGGAAATTTCTCTTTATTCATGTTCTATCGTGCAATTGATGGTATACTAAATCTCACTCTCCTATTCTTTCACAAATGGTGAGGACGCGCGCAACTGACGTTCCGGACCCGGGAGGGGCCGCTACCCCCGTCATCCGAGGCCGGAGGAGGGCACCAGCTTGAGGTAGGGGACGAGGACGTCCTAGGATTGTACCAGTTATACCCCTAGTGGATCTAGTAGAGGATCCCATCACTGAGGAGCGGGGCGAGGTGTCCGCAACAGATCCTGCCCCTTTGGACTTTATGACAGCTTTAGGGTTTCAGGAGGTCATGGGCCGTATGATGAGGTTCATGGACACCATGACGCAGGCTGGTTTATTTCCAGCTGATCCGACCATATCACAGGCGGGAGGGGGGCATAGAACCCTACTGCACAGGCCTCCGGTAATGCAGCAACAGTATATCAGACCCCGGGTACACTGCCCGTGGGCGGGATTCAGCTAGTGGCAGTAGCAACACCTGAGCCCAGACTAGCTGTGGATGGCGATCCGTAGAAGTTATTAGACAGATGGACCAGACTGCACCCTCCTATCTGCGGAGGTGAGCGCCATGAGGATGCTCAGGACTTTATTGATAGGTGTAGGGACAGACTGCACAACATGAGGATACTGGAGTTCCATGGAGTTGAATTCACTACTTTTCAGCTAGAGGGCAGGGCCCGCAGATGGCGACAGTCCTACATTCTTGGTAGATCGGAAGATTCTCCTCCCCTTACTTGGGAGCAGCTCACTCAGTTATTCCTAGACATATATATTCCACCCTCTGAGAGGGAAGAGTTGCGGTATCAGTTTGAGCTGCTGGAGCAGGGTCAGATGTCGGTGATGGACTACGAGGCTAGGTTTTCTGAGCTGTCTCGTCATGCACTCATGATACTTCATACTGACGCAGAGAGAGTGCGGAGATTTGTATCCGGGCTACACTTAGGCATTAGGGCCAACATAGCCCGAGAGGTGGAGATGGGGACTCCTTATCAGCTTGTGGTAGAGATTGATCCCAGGATTGAGGGTTATCGGTCGAGGAGCAGAGAGCAGGGGCAGCAGGATAATAGAGCTAGATTTTCTGGAGATTTCAGAGGTCCTCCAGACAGAGGTAGAGGTCAGTTTGGTAGGGGCCAGCCTAGTATGCCCCCATATTCAGCACCCCCACCACCTCCTCGAGGTACTCCCACGAGGCCTTATTTCAGCGCTATGCCGGAGAGTTCTTATCACCCACTAGCCATTCAGGGTTCCTCCGGCGGGTATTCTGGTAATCAGGGGTCTTCTAGTTCTTGTTTCAGTGCTATGCCAGAGAGTTCGTACCGTCCTCCAGCTATTCAGGATCCTTCAGGGCAGCATGCTATGGTGCCTAGAGGTTGTTATGAGTGCAGGGATCCAGGCCATATTAAGAGGACTTGTCCTAAGCTTCAGGGCAAGGCCATGCAGCAGAGTCATCAGCCTATGATTTTAGAACCGGTGGTTCAGCCACCTAGAGGTGGAGGACATGTTGGTAGAGGTCGTCCTAGAGGTGGGGGCCAGGCAGGGGGAGCCCAACCCATTCCTGTTCATTCCGGTGGAGGCTAGTCGTCCGACGCCCAAGACAGATTCTATGCTATTCCGGCTAGATCAGATGCAGTGGCCTCAGACGCCGTGATCACATGTATTATTTCAGTTTGCGGTAGAGATGCATCGGTATTATTCGATCCAGGGTCCACTTATTCATATGTATCAACCTTATTTGCTCATTCCTTGGATATTCCTCGTGAGCCCTTGGGTACTAGTGTTTATGTGTCCAATCCTGTGGGTGATTCTGTGGTTGTGGACTGGATTTATCGATCCTGTGTGGTTACATTCTGTAAGTTCGAGTCCAGAGCAGACCTCTTTTTGCTTGATATGGTTGATTTTGAGGTTATCCTGGGCATGGATTGGCTGTCTCCCTATCATGCCATTCTAGATTTCCATGCCAAGACTGTTACTCTAGCCATGCTCGAGTTGTCGAGATTGAAGTGGAGAGGTTCCTCAGTTAGTGTCGCTCGTCGGGTTATTTCCTTCCTGAAGGCTCGACATATGGTCAAGAACGGTTGTTTGTCTTATCTTGCTTATGTGTGGGACACCACCGCCGAGTCTCCGACGATTTATTCAGTGCCATTAGTTCAAGAGTTTGATAATGTATTCCCTTCAGACCTTCCAGGCATGCCACCGGATCGTGACATTGATTTTTGCATTGACTTAGCTCCAAGAAACCAGCCCATATCTATTCCCCCATACCATATGGCTCCGAAGTAATTGAAGGAACAACTTGAGGAGTTGTTACCTAAGGGGTTTATCAGACCGGGCATATCGCTTTGGGGTGCTCCAGTGTTGTTTGTGAAGAAGAAGGATGGGACCATGCAGATGTGAATTGAAGGAACAACTTGAGGAGTTGTTAGCTAAGGGGTTTATCAGACCGAGCGTATCGCCTTGGGGTGCTCCAGTGTTGTTTGTGAAGAAGAAGGATGGGACTATGCAGATGTGTATTGACTACCGCCGGTTGAACAAGGTCACCATCAAGAACAAGTACCCATTGCCGCGTATCAATGAATTGTTTGACCAGTTGCAAGGTGCTCGGGTGTTTTCTAAGATTGACTTGAGATCGGGGTATCATCAGCTAAAGATTCGGGACTCGGATGTCCCGAAGACTGCCTTTCGTACGAGATATGGTCATTATGAGTTCCTGGTCATGTCCTTTGGCTTGACTAATGCCCCAGAAACATATATGGACTTGATGAACAGAGTGTTCAGGTCTTATATTGATTCTTTTTTCATCGTCTTCATTGATGACATTCTGATTTACTCACGTAGACTGGGAGAGCACGAGCATAATCTTAGAGTTGTGCTCCAGACCTTGCGAGCACAGAAGCTGTATGCTAAGTTCTCCAAATGCGAGTTTTGGTTGGATTCTGTGGCATTCTTGGGGCACGTGGTATCTGGAGAAGGTATCAATGTTGATCCCAATAAGATCGAGGCAGTTCAGAGTTGGCTACGCCCTACTTCAGCTACAGAGATCAGGAGCTTCCTGGGTCTAGCGGGTTATTATCGCCGATTTATGGAGGGTTTTTCATCCATTGTAGTTCCTCTGACTAGATTGACCCAGAAGAATGCCCCATTTTGGTGGTTCGACGAGTGTGAGGCGAGCTTTCAGAAGCTCAAGACAACATTGAATTGAGCACCAATTCTAGTGTTGCCTTCCAGTTCTGGGATGTATATGGTTTATTGCAATGCTTCACGCGTTGGTTTGGGTTATGTGCTTGATGCAGAAAGGGCGAGTTATTGCATATGCTTCATGGCAGCTGAAAGTTCACGAGAAGAATACCCTGTGCACGATTTGGAGTTGGCGGCGATTGTTCATGCTCTTAAGATTTGGAGGCATTACTTGTATGGGGTGCCTTTTGAGGTTTATACAGATCACCACAGTCTACAACACTTGTTCAAATAGAGGGATCTTAATTGAGGCAGCGCAAGTGGCTTGAGTTGCTGAAGGATTACGACATCACCATTCTTTATCATCCGGGCAAAGCGAACGTGGTAGCGGATGCCTTAAGTAGGAAGGCGGAAAGTATCGGTAGTTAGGATTTCATTTCAACAGAGGAGAGACCTCTAGCTTTGGACATTCAGTCCTCGGCTAATCGCCTAGTGAGGTTGGACCTTTCCGAGCACAACCGGGTTCTTGCATTTGTGATGGCCAAGACTCGGCAATATGATGATCCGCACTTGATGGTTCTCTGGGATACAGTGGTACAGGGTGGTGCCAAGGAGGTTTCCATTGGCGAGGATGGTGTTTTGAGACTTCAGGGTCGCTTATGTGTCCTGATGCGTGACTAGAATTCATGATTTAAATCATTATATACCTTGCATTTTATGTGGTTTAATGATAAAAATAAACGTTGTATGTGCCTAATGGGGTTTATTTCATGTGTAGGTGAAGTGGAGATGGAAACGGAGCTAAAAGGATGCAAATACGTCGAAAAATACGCGAAACAAGACACCCGGGCGATAGCCGGGCGACAGAGCCAAACAGCCTTACCCTGCCTAGTGTTAGCCAGGCGTTTGGGCTGAAACGCCAGCCCTACCCTGGCGTTAGCCAGGCGTTTGGGCTGAAACTCCAGCCCTAGCCAGGCGTTTGGGCTGAAACGTCAGCCCTAGCCTGGCGTTAGCCAGGCGTTTGGGTCCAAACGCCAGGGTCCCCAGTCGGCCAGAAA
>ML415258.1:33820-174578 GCA_005239525.1 Nicotiana knightiana
GATTTAGGTCGAAAACTCAACGTGATTGTTTGCCAACCCATAACTCTAGAATATCAAATTACATTGAATTCGTCTTTAAGTTAGTTGTCTCTTTAATCTCTTAATTTACTATTTTAGATTAATTTTAGTTAAATATTTGTTTGAGTTTAGTTTAGTTGATAGTTAAGAGGATTCTAGAGGAGGCTCATAGTTCTCGGTATTCTATTCATCCTGGTGCTACGAAGATGTATCGCGACATGAGGCAGCATTTCTGGTGGAGACGGATGAAGAAAGACATAGTGGAGTATGTAGCTAGGTGTTTAAATTGCCAGCAGGTTAAGTATGAGCACCAGAGGCTAGGAGGCCTACTTTAGCAGATGCCTTTACTTGAGTGGAAATGGGAGCGCATCACTATGGACTTCGTAGTTGGATTTCCTCGGACCTTACAGAAGGTCGATGCAGTTTGGGTCATTGTGGACAGGGTGACAAGGTCGGCACATTTCATTGCAGTAGCTACTACTTATACTTCTGAGAAGTTGGCCTAGATCTACATTTGGGAGATAGTTCGGTTGCATGGTGTGCCTGTGTCCATTATATAAGATCGAGGTCCTCAGTTCACCTCACATTTCTAGAGAGTCGTGCAGAGTGAGTTAGGCACCCGGGTAGAGCTCACCACAACATTCCACCCACAGACTGACGGGTTGTTGGAGCGGACAGTTCAGATATTAGAGGACATGCTTAGAGCATGTGTGATTGACCTTGGAGGGCAGTGGGACCAGTTCTTGCCTTTGGCAGAATTTGCTTATAATAATAGTTACCAGTCCAACATTGAGATGGCTCCATTTGAGGCCTTGTATGGTCGGCGATGTCGTTCTCCCATCGGGTGGTTTGAGCCTAGCGAGGCTAAGCTATATGGACCCGATCTGGTGAAGGATGCTTTGGAGAAGGTGAAGTTGATTCAGGAGAGACTTCGCACAACTTAGTTCAGACAGAAGAGTTACGCGGATCAGAAGGCGCGTGATGTATCATTTATGGAGGGCGAGAAAGTTCTGTTGAAGGTCTCGCCGATGAAGGGTATTATGAGGTTTGGGGAGAAGGGCAAGCTGAGCCCGAGGTTTATAGGCCCATTTGAGGTGTTGAGATGACTTGGGGAGGTTATTTATGAGCTTGCTTTATCTCCCAGTTTATAAGGGGTTCATCCGGTTTTTCATGTGTCCATGCTCCGGAGGTATCACACAAACTTCTCTCACGTGGTAGATGTTAGTACCATTCAACTAGATGAGAGGTTGGGTTATGAGGAGGAGCCAGTTGCTATCCTTGACTAGTAGGATCGCCAGTTGAGGTCCAAGAGGGTTTCCGCCATAAAGGTCCAGTAGAGGGTCCAACCAGTCGATGAGGCGACTTGGGAGTCTGAGGAGGACATGCGGAGCATATATGCCCACTTATTCAGCACTCCAGGTATGATTCTAGACTCGTTCGAGGAAGAACGTTTGTTTAAGAGGTGGAGAATATAACGACCCGACCGGACGTTCTGTGTTCTAGGACCCCGTACCCCTAAATGAGATTTCCTGTAGTTGCTTTTACTGATTTATGACTTGCGGGGGGTGGGTGGTTCGAGGTTTGGAGGAGTTTAGAGTAATATAGGAACACTTAGCTCCCTAAGTTGGCCTTAAAGGCCATGTTGGACCTCGGTCAACATTTTTAGTAAACGACCACAAAATCGAGATATGGAGATTCCAGTAGGTTCGTATGATGATTTTGGACTTGGGTGTGTGTTCGGAACGGGTTTGGGATGACCTGGGAGCATTTCGGCGCCAAATAGTGAAGTAAGAATGTCCTTAAGTTCAAATTGAGGTTAGGGTCGTATTTTTGTGTTATCGAGGTCCGAACGGAATTCCGAGACTGAGAATAGTTCCGTTATGTCATTTATAACTTGCTCGCAAAATTTGGTGTCATTCCGGGTAGTATAGGTACGTTTCGGCGTGTCAAAAGTGAATTCAAGAACTCAAAGTTCTTAAGTTTGATCCAATAGGTTTCAGGGTATGATTTTTAGATTTAGCGTTGTTTCGGACGTTCCGAAGGCTCGAGCGAGTCGGTATTATGATTTAGGACTTGTTGGTATATTGGGACGGGCTCTCGGGTGGGCCCGGATGCCATTCGGGCATCACGCGAGGTGAAAACTAGCCTTAAAGGACTGCTAGTGCACCAGATCTGGTGCGACCGCACCTGCGAAGGACCAGCCGCAGGTGCGAAGACTGCAAGTGCGGTGAACGCCTCGCAGGTGCGGCCTCAGAGGGGGCTGCCCAGTTCCGCAGGTGCGGACCATTTCCCGCAGAAGTAGAGGCGCAGGTGCGGACTCCCTTTCACAGGTGCGACCACTGGCCCCCTTCCCATTTTCCGCAGGTGCGGTCCTCGAGCTGCAGGTGCAAAAAACCTGAAGGCAGTGAGGTTGTAAAAAATATGGGATTTAACCATTCTTGAACCATTTTTCTTCAACTTGGGCGATTTTGAGAGCTTGCAAAGGAGAGATTCGACCTAGCTACTGTAAGGTAAGTAATTCCTACTATAAACTTAGCTTAATACTTGAATTCCTAGGTAGATTAACACCTTAAATTAGTGGGAATCATGAGTTTAGAGTAAAACCTAGGTTTTCGACAAAAATGGGAAATTTCCAAGAAATGTGTTACGGAATCGTACAAAAACCATATAATATTGATCCTTAGGCTATGGGTAAGTGTTTCCTCCGGAAATTTCCATAATCCGAGCATGTGGGCCCAAGGGTGTATTTTGGGATTTTTCACTTTAGGTTGAAATAATCATTTAAATAGGGAAATTTAATACTTTTGAGTATAGATTGATTTATTTATGCAACCTTTGACTAGTTTCGAGGACAAATTTGGAGTTTCGGGCGCGTTCTTGACCCGGAAAGTAGGCTTGACACGAGGTAAGTCTCCTTTCTAACCTCGTAAGAGGGAATTGTCCCCATAGGTGAATATAAATAATTGCATTTCTTTATTTGTGGGGGCTACACACGCACGAAGTGACGAGAGTCCGTGCGTAGCTACTATTATGTTGTGTCGGGGAGTGTAGGATTTACAAGCATGATTTATGTGCTTTAACTATAATCGTAAATGTTAATTTAGGTTGCCTAATATCATTGAGTCATTAAGTGAACATCTAGGAGGTTATATTCTAAAATTTATATTATTGAAACCTTCTCTATAAGTATATTCGTTACTGATTTTCTTGATTCCTGTTATTATGTGTATATATACGGGAACCCGCATCGCATGTATGATTCGCGAGCGGGGTAGCCCTACTATTATGTCAACCGCGTCACATGTTCAATTCGTGAGTGGTGTAATAGATGCATCTATGGTTCGAGTCGTTCAACCCTTAGATGTTGGGTGTTCTGTGATGTTGTATTTGTTAAATACTACGAGAAATGAAAACTAGGTAAATGGCATGGTAGAAAACTTGACACGTACAGATAATGGTAAAGGATAATTGATGTTCCTGTCTTCATTATTATTCATAAATTGCCATTCCTGTTTAGCTTTACACTTAAAACATATTATTCTGCCCCTAGTAAGTGTCACGTTGACCTCTCGTCACTACTTCTTCGAGATTAGGCAGTATACTTACTGGGTACATATTGTTTATGTACTCATGCTACACTCTGTACTTAATTGTACAGGTCCGAGGCGGGTGCATTTGGGTATCAGCCCTGAGTTCGTCCTAGATACATTTTCCTGGTCTAGACTCCACCGTGAGCTACTTCTCTTGGCGACCCCCAACAACACTTTGGAGCTATCTTTTGTTTCTTTGCCATTTCTGTCTATACTTACTGAGACAGTGGGACGGACTTCTTATACTTTTGGTATTATTCTATTAGCTGCCTGTAGATTTGTGAAACTAGTTCCTAGCACACACGCTAGTAGGCTTTATTTTGGAATGTAAATCGTAAATTTAAAATTTCATGATCTTCTATCATGGTATAAAATTCTCTATGTTATTTATTTCTACTTAAGGTCCCAAAGATTAAGTTAAGCAAGTGTGAAAAAAAAAGTTTGTTGTTGGTAAACTACATGGAACTCACTAGTGGCAAATGGTTGGCTTGCCTGACTGAGGTATTTGGCGCCACCGTGACCTAGTTGGGATTTGGGTCGTGACATTTATTATTCTAAATCACCATTAAGAAAAGCAGTTTTGACATCCAGTTGGTGGATAAAAAGCTTACGGATTGAAGCCGAGGCAATTAAAACTAGAAGAGAAGAAATTCTAGTCATTGGTGCAAATGTATCAAAATAAACCATATTTTGTTTTTGAGAAAACTCTTTTTCTACTAAACGAGCTTTATATTTATCTAAAGATCCATCAAGATTACATTTATTTTTGAAAATACATTTACAATCAATTGCCTTTGCACCAGGAGGTAAATCAGTTAAAATCCATGTATTATTTTTCAAAATAGAACCGATTTCAACTTTTATTGCCTTTTTACAATATTTAGCATATGAAGAAGATATAACTTTAAAATTATTTGATGGTTCATCATCGACAAGAAAAGTTTGAAAATCATTTTTATAAGAAAAATATTCTTTCCTAAGCCTTTTGCTCCTTCTCAGTTCCTCATTAGAGGTAATTTCACTATTTGTTTCAACAAGTGTATGAGAAGTTTTATAAGACAATGCATAACTATATTCAAAGAACTCATAATTCTTTGTTTCAATTATAGTATTGCAATCAAGCACATCACTTTTTAAAACAATAAATATATATGTAGCACTATGTTCAGCATATCCAATAAGCATGCAATCAGCAGTTTTAGAACCTATTTTCTCCTTTTAGGTTAAGGCAAAAGAACTTTAGCAAGGCACCTCCACACTTTTAAATATTTCAAGTTAGGTTTATAACCCCCTCCATAATTCATACGGAGTTTTCCAGTTATTCTATGTGGTATCTATTTTCTAAGTGGCATATAGATAAAATAGCTTCACCCCACAAATTATCAGGAGCATTAGAACTAACTAAGATAAAGTTCATCATCTCTTTTAATGTTCTATTTTTCCTTTCAGCGACTCCATTTGACTTAGATGAATAAGCCGTAGTTACTTCATAAATTATTCCATTCTTTTCATAAAATTCATTCGAAGTTAAATATTCTCCACCTCTATCAGATCTAATTCTCTTGATTTTTCTACTAAGTTGATTTTCAACCTTAATTTTATAAGAAATAAAAACATCAAACTATTTTTTTTTATTTCTAAGAAAATACAACTTAGTATATCTAGAAAAATCATCAATAAAAGTCACATAATATATTTTACCACCTTGAGTCATAGTCTGCTTCAAATCACCAATCAGCGTGAATTAAAGATAACAATTCAGTTTCTGTATTTACACAAAAACAAGTATTTCTAGTACTTTTAGCTTCAACACATATTTCACATTTGTCAATATTATTTGAGTCTAAACAAGATATTAATCCTAATGACAATATTTTTCTTATATATGCAATATTAACATGTCCTAATCTGGCATGCGATAAAAGAAATTGATTCAACCATGTAAGCAGAAGAAGATGTAGTTTCATATCTCATATTAAAAATATTAAGCATAAATAAACCATGGTTATAATATCTCACCCATAAAAATATCATTTTTGGTCAATACGACCTCATTATTTTCAAAAGAAACCTTCACTCCAACTTTTTCTAATAACCCCACAGAAATCAAATTGGTTTGGATATTAGGAACATGCAATACATCACTCGATACTAGAGTTTACCAGATGCGAGTTTGAGAAAAAAAATTTCTTTCCAAAGAACTCGAGTTGTTCTTGAGTCACCAAGATAAATAGTTTCTTCTCCTTCCTCAACTTGGGTACAACAACAAAAACCCATTAAAATCCCACTTGTGGGGTCTGGGGAGGGTAGTTTGTACGCAGACATTAACCCTAGCCCGAAGGGATAGAGAGGATGTTTCCGAAAGACCCTCGGCTCAAGAGAATAAAAAAGACAAAATGAGAAAATATCAGTATTACCACAAAAATCATAAGAAAAATAGGGACAACATGAAATCCAGAAGAAAGATGTAAAGCAAAAGAAATAGCTAGTAAGTAAGTCCGACATTGAAAAGCAAAATAGTAAGACATGACATTGCCACTAGCTAACTTAAACAAAAATCCTACCAGGATAGACTCACAACGGTATTAAGGCAAGACTCAACGACCTCCTAACCTACAACCCTAATACTCGACCTCCACATCTTCCTATCAAGTGCCATGTCCTCGAAAATCTGAAGCCTCGCCATGTCCTGCCTGATCACCTATCCCCAATAATTCTTCGGCCGCCCTCTACCCCTTCTCCTGCCCTCCACAACCAGCCGCTCACACCTTCTTACCGAGGCATCTGGGCTCCTCCTCTGTGCATGCCTGAACCATCTGAGCCTCAGTTCCTGCATCTTATCGTCAATGGGAGCCACGCGCACCTTCTCTCGAATATCATCATTCCTAATCTTATCCATCCTAGTGTGCCCGCACATCCACCTCAACATGCTCATTTCTGCTACTTTCATCTTTTGGATATGTGAGTTCTTAATAGGCCAACACTCAGCCCCATACATCATGGCCTGTCTAACCACCACTTTATAGAATTTACCTTTGAGTATCTGTGGCACTCTCTTGTCACAAAGGACTCCAGCTTCTAACCTCCACTTCATCCATCTTACCCCTAATACAGTGTGTGACATCCTCATCGATCTCCCTTCCCCCTGGATAATCGACCCAAGGTACTTCAAGCAACCTCTACTTGGGATGACCTGTGAGTCAAGCCCCACATCCCCACCCACTTGCCCCGGCTCAGCGCTGAAGTTACACTCCACGTATTCCGTCTTGTCCTGCACAACTTGAAACCCTTAGACTCAAGAGCCTGTCTCCAAACCTCCAGCCTCTCGTAAACACCGACCCACGACTCATCAATCACAACTATGTCATCAGCGAATAGCATGCACCATGGCGCCTCCCCTTGAATATGGTGAGTTAATGCATACATCACCAGGGAGAATAAGAATAGATTGAGCGAAGAGCCTTGGTGTAACCACATAACAATCGAAAAATGCTCAGAGTCGCCTCCTACTGTCCTTACCCGAGTCCTAGCCCCATCATACATGTCCTTAATCGCCATAATGTAGGGAACCAACACACTTTTTGCCTCCAAGCATCTCCATAGAACTTCTCTAAGAACCTTGTCATATGCTTTATCTAGGTCTTCCTCAACTTGGGTGTAAGACAAATTTTTATTTTTGTCTGGAAAAATGTGCCTAGTCGCACCAGAGTCTATCACCGAAGCTCTCACATTGCCACATTATTTGGAAAATGACCGCATTAATTATGTTATCCGCTTTACTCAAATTTAATTTTGACCTAGAGAGATTATCATTTATCCCAACTCTTCTATAACATTGAGGTGCATTCTTCTTGAAGGTTTTAATATTAGCATTGGATATGCAACCATGTCTATTCATATACTTGTGGTTTCACATTAGCGTCTGCCAAAGTTGTGGATGCAATAACGTATTTGCAACACCGTGGATATCTGGTAGGACAATTGGAATAGTAGCAGCGGAGTCAACACCAAATAATAATAATAATAATAATAATAATAATAATAATAATACTGTAATAATATTTGTGAGCGGAAATACATAAATTGACTTGAGTCTTGTTGGGCAGTGTCCTAAGAAACTATTTCAACAATGTGAAATGTTTCCCCAGGATTAAACAAGCCCATATCTATTTATTTAGAGGATGCAGGAATCAACAAAATTAAATAATAAATCTAGCAGGTTTAGAAAATTGGAGAGAAGAAATAATAATAATAATAATAATAATAATAATAATAATAATAATAGGTACTGATTGTAGGACGAAAATAATGATTAGCTAAAGAAGATTTCTTGGTTAAGAATGTAGTGAATATGATGGCTAATGACCATCCTATTTATATCATGAAAACGAGTTTAGTTTCATGACAAGTGTCTTACTTGTCAATTTTCTTTCATGCAAGATTACAATACATCTCATGCAAAGTGACACTTGTCTTAGTAAGGCCATTTGTCAAATAATCTTTTAAATCAATGTCACATGTAAAAACTCTTGCCATGTACAAATTATCTAAGAGTATTTGGCCACAATGCTTTATGCTAGAAGGCACTTGGTAATAGATAGGGCACTTGTAAAATAAAAAGACCATGGCTAAAAATTTTGAAATTACTCCCACACAAAATATTATCATTCGTACCAAATACACCCTTAGACCTTATTCATTTTCTCGGACACTTGTAAAACTTGTTATATAGATGATGTATACGGTCGATATTAGGCTTGCCCTTTTTGTATGATTAATCAAGATCGGGGCGACAGACCAAGGTTCGACACCATGTCATATCAGATCATGACACGAGGTTAGATTGCGAAGCTCGTGACTCAGGGACAGATCGAGATCAGCCAAGATCGAGACCGAGGGGGATAGAGATCAAGCGAGATCGAGGTAAGCCTGCTGAGTCAAATAATGGAAAGCCAAGATATCCGCGGTCGGGTGAGAATCACGGCGGAAATATCGACACGTGTCAACTCAAGACCGGTTAATTATCAAATCATGGGATTTCTTACTGTATTTAGAATTGTACCATAAGTAGAACTCCTCTACTATATAAAGGGTGTGGCGTAATCTTTTCTAAACACATCAGATTAACATGATACAAAGTGATATACTACATTTTTCTCTTAAATTTTCTGTTGCTCACTTCATATTTTCCTACAACATACTTGTTTGGTTCGAGGGCGACCTAGCTCGAGGGCCAAAGCCACACATCACATCTTGTTTTCTTTATTCTTATTTACAGTCAATTCCTAATATAAATTTAAATATTTTCTCAGTTTTGTGCCAAGTGAAATCACATATCCTTAAAATAATTTATAAATTTAATTGTTATCCGATTTTAAGGGTAAACAGTTTGGCGCCCACTGTGGGGCTAAGGATAATAGTGATTGCTTGGTACTAACTTTCGTAACACACACTATTTTATACTTGTTCTTTTGAGTGTCTTTGGTTCCAGGATCATCCCTTCGAACCCTCAAACAACACCCACACACATAGACAATGCCTTGGTTTTCACAGCGAAAAAGACAACGTCTGGGAACGAAGTACCTCTAGTTGACCTCAATGGAGTCCCGATCGTAGACCCAATCAATGTCACTTCCCATGTCGCCATTAATGCTAACCTGGCTGTCGACCCCGAGAACAACGTCCGCAGAGTCGTTCAATCAGCCGGTCAGAATGCATAGGACAACCAAGAAGGTGGGATCACACTTCGAGTTATATTAGAAATATTTCACGCTCAACAAGCTAAAATAGCACAACTGCAAAATCAAAATCATGCACCAAACAGGGTTGAACCCGAGCCATCAGAGGAAGATCAAGCAGAAATTAATCAGGAACCAATACGACTATCATGAGGATGCTCGAAGAGCTGACAAAGCGGGTCAAATCAGGGGAAAAGAAAATTGAAGCAAATGACAAGAAGGTAGAAACATATAACTCAAGAGTTGATCAAATTCCGGGGGCACCACCGATTTTAAAGGGTTTGGATTCAAAGAAGTTCATCCAAAAGCCCTTCCCCCCGAGTGATGACATCCACATCCATTACTAAAAAGTAAATGGACACGATCGCATGCAATATAATATACCCAACTATGTGTCGGGGCCGAATCCCACAGAGAATAATATATAGGTGATTAGGAATGTAAGAAAATTATCACTTATTGTGCAATGCCAAACATTTAGAATTGGGTTGTGAAAATGTTTATATCTAATTGCGAAAATGTAAACTAACATAGAAAGAAAGTAAAATGATCAATGGCTATAAGCATGGATGTATGAGGAATTATAATCAAGTAACGATCCAATGTATTTCACGATATTACAAATATGAGTGAGTTTATGTAAATTAGCCTCGGGTAACAATTCTATATTAGCTTCTTCCGAAGACTAACAAGACTTCATAATTGAATTATCCCTAAAACAATCAAGATATTAAGTACACTCGGATATGGCTACAAGTAGTTCAATCCTATCCCTAGGTAGAATCTAGAAAATGAGGATTAAAACCTCAAGTTCTTGTTAATTAATCTTTCGCGACCCCAAAATATCTTTCCCAAAATTAATTCAAGGTTAATGGGCGAGTCCTAGGGTTAGATAATCCCTTTGGAAACATTAAAGAACAAGAATAATTAAAGAAACAATAACTCGCTTCAATATAACTAAAAATGGTTCAATACATAAGCACAACAAGATATTTAATCCATACTTTAAATATGAATATTTCCATAAACAAGATTCAAGTGTTGGAAATAAATACTACACACTTAAATATTCAATACAAAGCAAGAAAATGAAGAAATGAGCATAAATGAGTAAGAAATTCTCAACCAAAAGCTTCAAATCTTCAAGACCCAAGTGTGTGTGCAAGAACCCTAACTGCCAAAACTTATTCTCTCTAGTCTAAGGACTGGAAATAAGCCAAAGATCTGTTACAAAATGAGCTAGGTCGTGTATTTGTTGGCTTGGGGGTCAAAATGTGAAATGCCAAAACTGCCCAGATTTCTACCCATATTTTGTGAATCGCGATGCGTAAATAGACGTGCGATCACGTAAAGTAATGCTGCAAAGCATTGCGATCACAAACTGTATCATGCGTTCTCTTAGAACACCTGAGAGACACTGACCATCTTCTTCTTCTTCTTCGCATTCGCAGAATTGGCCCTGCGTTCGCGATGCATAATTTCCCGGTTTTCTGCGATCGCATGTTAAAGTTCGTGATCGCGAAGAACACATTCGGGAAGTAGTTTAATTTTCTCAAATTAACACATTTTGACTTGTTTTCTTCTGTATCCTCTCCACATCATATGATACCTGAAATAACATACAATTGACTGTCCCTCAAAGTCTGAAGCGCTATCCAGAAGTGATGCTCATGCGCCTCCCGACTGCGAGAGTATATCAGAATGTCATCAATGAACACAATCACAAAGGAATCCAAATAAGGCTTGAACACCCGATTCATGAAATCCATAAATGTTGCGGGGGCATTGATCAAGCCAAAAGATATCACCATAAATTCATAGGGCCCATACCTTGTCCGAAAGGCTGTCTTAGGGACATTAGATGCCCTATCTTCAATTGATGGTAGCCCGATCTCAAATAGATCTTTGAAAACACCTTGGCACCCTGAAGCTGATCAAACAGATCATCAATTCTCGGCAACAAATACTTATTCTTGATAGTGACTTTGTTCAACTTCCGGTAATCTATACACATCCTCATTGATCCATCCTTCTTCTTCACGGACAAAATCGGTGCACCCCAGGGTGAGACACTAGGTATAATGAAGTCCTTATCAAGCAAGTCTTGCAACTGTTCGTTCAAGTCTTTCAACTCTAGTGGGGCCATCCGGTATGGAGGAATAGAAATGGGCTGAGTGCCCAGAGCACAATCAATGCAAAAATCGATATCCCTATCGGGTGGCATCCCCGGCAGTTCTGCAAGAAACACCTCGGGAAACTCACGAACAACATGCACCGAATCTATAGAAGAATCCTCAACACTAAAATCCCGAACATGAGCCAAATAGGCCAAACACCCTTTTTAAACCATACACCGAGCCTTCATATAAGAAATAACCCTACTGGAGGAATGACCAAGAGTCCCTTTCCACTCTAATCGAGGCAATCCTGGCAAGGATAATGTCAGTGTCTTGGCGTGATAGTCCAAGATGGCGTAATAAGGTGACAGCCAATCCATGCCCAATATGACATCAAAATCAACCATGTCAAGGAGAAAAAAGTCCACACTGGTTTCAAGACCCTCAATAACGACCACACACAAACGATACACACGATCTACAACAATAGCATCCCCCACGGGTGTAGACACATAAACAAGGATGCTCAAGGAATTGTGGGGCACAACCAAATACTAAGAAGAATAAGATGACACATAAGAGTAAGTAGACCCCAGATCAAAGAGAATTGAAGCATCTCTATTGCAAACTAAAATGGTACCTGTGATAACAGCATCGGAAGACTCCACCTCAGGTTTGGCCGGAAATGCATATAATCAGGGTTGGGCCCCACTACCCCGAACCATGTCTCTGAGATGACCTCTAACAGGTGGACCTCCACCTCTATCGGGCTGGCCTCCACCTCTAACAATCTGTCCCCTACCTCTAGCTACTTGACCCCTACCCCTGGCTGGCTGGGCAGGTGGTGCGGCAGCTAGTTCTGGAACTATAGCACGAGAACCCTGATACTGAAAACCACCCAATGCGTGAGGGAAATATCTAGCAATGTGCCTCGAGTCACCAGAAGTATAACAAGACTTCGTCTGTTGAGACTGTTGGCCGGCAAACTAACCCTGTCGACCTGTATAACCACCCTGAAAACTCTAAAGAGGAGGTGTACTGATAGGAGCTGGCTGATCAAAATAAGTCAAGTAAGAGCCACGATCACCTAGGGCACTATGGGATTTCTGAAGTGCTGAATAGAATGGCCTCTACTGAAAGTAACCCCGCCTCCATATGAGGCACCGTTGAATCCACCGGAATGGCGAGGTCTCTTGTCTAACCCCTGACCTCCCGATCCAAGAACTACCTCAACTCGCCGAGCCACATTGGCCGCATCCTGGAAAGATATCTCGCTCTCTGTCTCCTTAGCCATCTGCAACCAAATAGGATGAGCAAGACCCTCAATAAATCTCCTAACCCTTTCCCTCTCTGTGGGTAGCAAAAGAGTAGCATGACAAGGCAAATCCACGAAACGGGTCTCATACTGTGTAACAGTCATGCTGCCATATCGGAGACACTGACACTGACGGCGGCACTCCTCTCTAGTAGTAGTAGATAGAAACTTCTCCAAGAAGAGGTTTGAAAACTGGTCCCAAGTAAGAGCAGGTGATCCCACTGGTCTAGTCAATAGATAATCCCTCCACCATTTCTTGGCAGAACCAGTAATCTGGAAAGCAGCAAAGTCGACCCCATTGGTCTCAGAGATACCCATGTTCCGATGAACCTCATGACAGCTATCAAGGTATTCCTGGGGGTCCTCTGAAATGGCACTACTAAAATGAACAGGGAAAAGCTTAATAAACCTGTCCAATCTCCACAAAGAATCGAAGGGCATAGATGTCCCATCTGCAAGCGGTGCTGTAGCAACTGGCTGAACTAACCTAACTAGATGGGCTGCTGGGGTCTGAAGCTGAGGAGTAATCTGCTCCGGAGTGTGGGTAGCAGGAGTCTGGACTCCTTCTCCAGCCTGAGATACGGCTGCTGCCCCGGGGAGTGCACCAGTCTGGGCTACACTCTCCATAAGGCCTACTAGTTAAACCAAGGCATCCTGAAGCACCGGGGTAGCAATAAACCCTTCTGGGACCTAAGCTGGTCCCGTCGGAACGGTCTGAGCTGGAGCCCCCTCATTAAGCTCTATCTAGGGCTCTGCAGCTGGAGCTGCTGCCTGAGCACTTGGCTGAGTTCTGCCCTTGCCTCGGCCTCTGGCCTTATAGGAGCTGCTGCTACTAGAGGATTCGGTTGCTGGTCAGGGGAAGAAGAGGTACGTGTTCACGCCATCTCGTGAGAGAATAAGAATAGAAGAGTTTAATCAGTATGGGGATAACAAGAATCGCACGACAGAGTTGAATAAAAGTTAACTTGTTCCTAACTTTATAGCCCCTGAAAGATAAGTTCAAACGTCTCCCTACCGATCCTTCAGACTCTATTAAGCTTGTCCGTAAATTGTGAGACCTAGGCAACCTAGGGCTCTGATACCAACTTGTCACGACCTGATTTGTACCATCGGGTCCGTGATGGCGCCAACTTGCTAGGCAAGCCAACATTAGAGGGTTACAAAATTAAACAATTAAAAACATATAAGAAATGTTACTACCATTCAATATACGATACCAAAATAATAAATGAACTAATAAAACGATACTGAGAAAACTAATACTAATGTCTAGCTACCCAGGGTTTGGAGTCACAATTCATGAACTACTAAGAATTTACTACAAGTATTTGGCTGAAAGAAAATTTATATCTGTTGTGAACTAAATAAAACAACAACTGAATAATAAGGAAGAGACTCCAGGAATCTGTGGACGTCGGCAGATCTATCTCGTGTCTCCGTGCGAATAGTCTGCTACAACTCGAACTCGGCTCGGACCTAAACCTGGATCTGCACAAGAAGTGCATAGTTCAGTATTAGTACAACCGACCCCATGTACTGGTAAGTTTCGAGCCTAACCTCGGTGAAGTAGTGACAAGGCTAGGACATGACACCACATAAAAACCTGTACATGTAAAAGCATGCTAGTAGAAATAACAACAAATAAGGAAACTAAGCAACAAATAATGGGAAGGGAGCATACCGTGGGGAATTTAACATAAGGAGTGACAAAACAATAAGACAGAAATAAATAGTGATCAACCACAATTTAAGCAATTAAAACAGAAAGAAAACTTGCACGGCATCACCCTTCGTGCTTTTACTCTCAGCCTCACCAAATAATAGTTAGAATGCACGGCATCCCCTTCGTGCTTTTACTCTCACCTCACCAGATCATAAATAAGAATGCACGGCATCACCCTTCGTGCTTTTACTCTCACCTCACCAGATCATAAATAAGAATGCACGGCATCACCCTTCATGCTTTTACTCTCACGTCACAATATAGATAAATTATGCATGACATCACCCTTAGTGCTTTACACTCTTCCTCACAATTTAAATAAATTATGCACGTCATCACACTTCATGCTTCACACTCTTCCTCACCATTCACAGAATCATTAACAACATGTAAAGAGGAATTTTACAAGAAATCAATATTTCATTATAGTTTCTATCACCATTTATCATTTCAATCTCAACTCAATATTCACAATATTATCCATCTTGGTGGAATCAGCTATAAATCATCCAACATTTCACTAACAACAATAACCATAGATAATAGGCTTTAAGACAGCAAGAATAACAAGAATTAACTTTCACTCGCATGTTATGACTCGACCACAACATATAGGTACTCGTCACCTCACCTATACATCGTATTCAACACCAAAAGAAGTATCAAGTAGTCACTCAATACTTATTCCCTCAAGCTAAGGTTAGACACAACATTTACCTCGATTTCGCAGGCCACTCACTGCTCAAGTAGAACCTTTCCTTTAGAATTCACCTCCAACCTAATCATAATTAGTTCAATATCATTAGTTATTGCTAAAGGAATTAAGTTTAATGTATAATGATGGTTTTCCCCAAAAAAGTTAAAAATCGACCCCGGGCCCACTTGGTCCAAACTCGGGGTTCCGACCAAAATCCGTTTACCCGTTCATCCCAGAACCCGAATATGCAGTTAGTTTCGAAATCGGACCTTAATTCAGGATCTAAATTTCAATTATGCAAAATTCACTAATTCTACCCAAACCCCCAATTTCTACCATGAAAACCCTAGATTTTTAGTTGTAAATTGATGAAAAATAATGGGTAATTGGAAGAAAGTAGTTATTGAACACTTACCTATGATTTTGGAAGAAAAGCCTTGAGAAAATTTCCCTAAGTCTTCTACCCTTGTGAAAAATAAGAAGAAAAATGGATGGAGTTCTAATTGACATGAACTCACTATCCGACCCTCGCACTTACGGTTCTTGGGTCGCATCTGCGCGTCCGCACGTGCGGACATGAGGTCTTCTTCTGCAGAATGGGGGCTGGGCCAATAGGGCTGCACCTGCGGACAATGTTCCGCTTCTGCGGAGGAAATCCGTATCGGCAGAAAATGGGAAGCTGGCTTGGGACGCATCTCCGGGCACTCGTACCTGCGGCTCAAGACTCGCAGGTGCGGGCACACCATAATTGTGCACCAGCAGCCCTTGTCGATAGTTAATCAACTCGCGGATCGCCAGATGGTTCCCGAGCCTTCAGGGCTCAAAACAGAACATACACACAAGTACAAAAACATCCTACAGATTTGCTTATGCAATCAAATCACCAAAATAACACCTAAAACTTCGGATTTAGCATCAAAATTCATGAATTTCTCAAGAATCTTTCAAAATTACTATCTTCTCAACCGGACGTCCGAATCACGTCAAATAAACTTCGATTTCCACAAAATTTCATAGGCATGACATATATGTTATAATAGACCTGAACCGGGCTCCGGAACAAAAATATGGGCCTGATACCAACGAGTTCAAACAATCATAATTTCTTTCATTCCTTTAAATTTCCGTTTAATAATTTTCATCAAAAATTCATTTCTCGAGCTAGGGACCTTCGATTCCGGGCATACGCCCAAGTCTCATATTTTTCTATGGACCTTCCGGGACTGTCGAGATACGGGTCCGGGTCCGTTTACTCAAACTGTTGACCAAAGTCAATTAAAATCAACTTTAAACTCTCAAAAATTATTATTTCATATATTTTCACATAAAGGCTATCAAGATTCACGCCCAGACCGCGGATGCAAATTGAGGTAAATAAAAATAATGTTTCTAAGGTTAAGGAGCCTAGAATGGAGTCTTAAATCATAAGTTGACCCTTTGGGTCATTACAATTACCTTTCACCTCTTAAGCACCTTCCACGTCACAGCTTTTCCAACCTTCACCCCGAAACTTAGGCTTTTAGCCTAGGTTTACACATTCAAAGTACGTAGGGAGGTAGGGTGCCAAAAGATAGATCAATAAAGAACGAAGGGTTAAATCTTATAACATGGTCTCCATAGAAAAAGTTTAAAGGTTCAAAAGGGGTTGACTGGGGAAAATATGTAAGGGTAGGAAATTAAGGCACAATAGCAGTCCAAGGAAGGTCTAACATCATTTTTCAAACCAAGTTAGTCTAGGATTTATCCTTGAAGCATATTCCGGACAAGTTATAGACTACAAATAATGAAAAGAACTTCACAATAAGTCTCATCGCACATGGCACATGAAAACTCTAGTGGAATACAAATCCAAAATCCAATTGAAACCAATGAACTCAAGGAAGTCACATATAGACTAAGAAACTATTTAGTGAATCAAAAGAGCCAAAAAATGAGTCCAAAAGTCATGATAATGATCTTTACTTCAATAATTTTTCTTTTTCAAAGATCAAGAATTCATATATAGTGGTTTAAATAATGTTGGTACCAAACAAGCCACAAATTGGCCAATAGGCTCAAACCCCAACTCATACCACTTATTCTTCCTAAATTAGCAAAAACTATATCTAAATTATAAGACTAATTCCCTAATGAAAGTTGCCTAGCTATCCATCATTGGGAAAAGTCGAAACAAAAATTTACCAAAAGTTACCCGGTTCAAAAAAGAAATTTGGCATCCTCGCCAAAAGGACCATGGTGAAAAGAAAACCAAGGATATTGCCACCAAAATAAAACCATACTAAAAAAATCAAGAAATTAATAAACATCAAGTCAATAAAAATCATACTGTATATTAAACAAAAAATTTCAAGAAGCTAGTAAACATACTAATATAACACGACGAAAATAAAATAACATAAATGAAAACAAAATATCAATCTACCATATCCACCAGTTATACAAGAAGCCACCCCCAACTAGAAATGTTGCAATGTCTCCAATACAACTAAATCAAATAGAGTAAAATGGTGGAAAGTGCTCCTTGAATACTGCATCACTCTGAGCTGGAGGTAACGGGAACTGAGAGGTCCAAGTCATCCTCGTCGCCGTCGTCCGATCCACAAAACATCCTCAAGGTGCTCATCATCTTTGTCAGGAACTTGCTTTTCTTCTTTTCATGTTCTCTTTGCTTCTGCTGTCTCCGCTCAATCTTACCCAATTTGGCTTTAATAGCCTGCTGCTCCTTAGTAAGATCTGACAAAGTTGAAAACTTTCCTTGGCTAGCTGGACCTACAGATGTGCCCTATCTAGACGGTCCAAAAGGGAGACCAACTACAAGCTGGCGGAGTCTCCATGCCATAGACCTGACGAGAGATATACCTGAGTGTGAGAGGTCCCTAATCCAGTGGTACAATAGCAGTACAAGTCCCTGTGGCATCTACGAAGAATTGAGCGTCTCAGTGATGGTGTCAGGAAACTGGCCAAATGAGGAAGATGCTACATCAATCTTTCTTTTCTTCTGTGCATTCCCTGCTCCCTTTCTCAGCAATGGATGAATGAGCTTCTCTGGGTTATTTTCCTTCTTTGTAGGCATCTTCTCCACCCCTTCCTCATAGCATAAATGGGTGATCAGGGAAGGGAAGAACAAGCTCTTAGTCCTCTCTGCAGCAACCTCTTCTATCTCATCAACAATAAGCTGTCCCACATTCACCGGTATGTCATCTATGATCGCGCAAATCACTCGAGCACAGATAATGGAGAGCCAAGGCTTGGCCTCTGCAGTGAACTCAGAAGACTCGATTTATCTAGTTCGGCATCTTTCCACTGTGCAAATGGTCTACAAACCACTGTGAGCCCAAGTCTTTAGCTCGATCCCTGTACACCTTATTGTTAGCATTGGGAAGATTGTAATATGCATTGATCAGTGCTGGATCAAAGCAGGCTTGTTTGCCTCTAACAGTGACAAACAAATCATTCTTGAAGTCCGTCTCCACATCATTTGCATAAAATTCTCGGATCACTTCATGATTGGCTGGTCTTGGCTCTTTCGCAAAGCAAATCCATCCACTTGATACTAATCTTCTATAGAACTCGAGCCATCGACCTTCAAGGTCGGTCAAGAGAATGCCTCTTTCCTTAATCATACTTCTACACAGTTGTTTGTCGTAGCGGTGGGAACGTCTTAATGATGAGAATATGTCCTGATCAAAATACTCCTCTTCGGTAACTTGTGCGACATGTTCTTGGACATTTTCATTTGATGCCAAATCCATTTTAAAGCTCAAAGTACCTACAAAAGGAGTAAATATGTTAAATACCTATACGGACATTTAAAGCATTGTATTAGGAGGTATTTAGGCCAAAGAAAGAGATCAAAAGGTTTTAGGATAAAAAATGGTGAAACTACTATTTTTCTGCCTGGGCATCAGTGAATCGCGATCCCGAAACTGGGAACGCGATCGCGAAGAACAATTGATTTTCTAGTTATAGTAAAGCTACACGATCGCGGAAGTGGACACACGATCGCGAAGAACAATTTGGTTTGTAGTTGTGATAAAGCTACGCAATCGCAGGAAGAAATACACGATTATGATGTGCAACTATGGTTCTTAGCGGAAGTAGACCTACACGCTCGCGGAATAGGGCATCGCGATCGCGAGTGTCTTCTTCCTCGCCCAGTAACAATTCATTTGGGCATTCCATCAAACAGGTCGTGTGCACAAATTTTATGCTCATTTTTTCAGTAAGTTGAGCATACATCTCACCCAGAGATCTGTTTGTCACACCTCCTTTTTCCCGAAAGAGGATAGGGATATGAGAGTTTTTCCAATTTAAGTGACATAATAGAATTGGGATTACTTAATTAATTCAGAGTCGCCACTTCGGATAATTATATGGTGTCCCAAGCTACCGGTTTATTTTAAATCCCAAATCGAGGAAGTTTGACTCTGTTTAAAGTCTGCGAAACCAGAAGACCGAGTAAGGAATTATGTTAACCTGAGAGAAGGTGTTAGGCATTCACGGATTTCGTGGCTCTAGCACGGTCACTTAATGATTCATACTTTGCTTATTTGATCTAATTACTCATTTTAGGACCTATATGTATTTATCCTTTACCGCTTTTAATTATTTGATTTATCTAAAGGATTAGCCTAATGCGAGTTACGCGTACATAACCCATTTAGTTTAGTTTGTCAAAAATCATGTCACGCGTACGTGTACACAATTCACGACATATGGTTTATTTTTGAAAAATAGTCAAAGTCGCACGAACACATACCTTGGATTTATTTGAAAATCGAGATCACATACATGTACGCAATCACGATACTAGTTTAAGATCCGTGCCAAAAAGCATTTCTATGAGTATTTGATTAAGGCATTTTATTTATTAAGAGTGTTTAACCATGGTCACACGAACATGTACCTTGGTTTATTTTGGTATCAAAACTATGTCACGCATGCGTGTACATAATTGTAATAATTAATTTAATTATGAGTACCTAAAGTCATGCTTACGTCTCTAATTCTATGTCGTATATCTAGGTGTAAAGGTTCAACACTAATGTGACATATTTGTTTGTATCTAATATGGAAGCTTATCTACAAACTGCCTATGAGGCCTAGATTTTAGAAGTTTGAGACCTGATAAAGAATAAGTCCAAATAGACTCTGGCCCATGATTCTATTGTCCATTGTTCGGACCATACTACTGAATTAATTGGAAAAGAATTTGGGCCTATTTGAGTCCAATTGGACTCCGACCCAATTAACCATTTAATCAGTTAAACACATTTGGTTCAAAAGGTTTGAGCCTAGTAAAGTTTGAATGACTCTGACCCAATGCATATTTACTTGAATGAGTTTGAATTTAAAATTGGTAATGACATATGTAAAATTTACCTATATTTTTGTTTGTACTTTAAAGCAGAAGTAAAAAGGATCTTTTGAATAAAACAAATCAAGACTTAGTTAAACTTGGCTAAATTTCCTACTAATTTTCCTAAGTTTTTCATTCAAAGTGATAAGTTTAAAACTCATTTATATTTGAAAATTTTAAAGTGATTATCTCTAATCAAAGTTTTTGTTTAATTTAAAGACTAAAATTTAAAATACAGTTTCAGGGACCCAATTGGTTTGGGCCTGAAACTCTATCAAGTCCTGCTACAACAATTGTCTTATGAACAGCCCAGTTTCATACAAATTTGAGTTACTACATTTAATCACTAAAAAAAGAGTATTAAATGGATAAGATGTTAAGCGGATCTATAGCATAAGAAGATGTAAAAAAAAAAAAAAAATTATATTTTATTTTGTTTTCACTAACTGAACAGTAATAATAAAATCTACAAATTTTCTGGACAGTTTTCCCCTTATTTCACTACTGTATAAGAACATACAGATCTCATGAATACAAAGCTTTAAACTGATTTCATAATTTGTTGACACTTTGACAGTACAACCTAAATTGCCTATATAATTAACCCTTCATGAATTTACACATAATATATCATTCTACCAGCATCATTTAGGTGATAACTTAGCTTAAAACATCAAGTCACATTCAAACTAACCACACACTTTATAAACAATAAATTAAATTTCATAGCAGATAGAATGGAAATTTACATTGTTAAGGAGGAACCTTGACAGCAACAAGAGAAATCAAAATAGTAAGAAATAAGTCTCTGAATAAACTTCGAAGCAAAGCAGCAGTAATGAAAACCAGATTTTTCAAAAGTAGGAAGATGTTTTTTAATTCTGAAAGATCAAGACTGATTCTCAGAAAATAAGAGAAGGTTTTTCTCTTAAGGATGAAGGAAAATCTTTTAGGCAGTGCAGAGATTTCTGTGTATAATAATGTTACTCAAAATCTGTCCCTCCTTTAATGAAAAGGGATGAGTGTATTTATAGAGTGAGGAGGTGAAAATGGATAAGAATTAAGGTACAAAGAATATGTCAGAATTCCCTCTAAATTGGGGAAAATGACATCTTCTTAAAAGAAATGGACAGCTGTCTAATTTCTAGTACCTTTCTTATCTCAGAAAATGGACAAGTGTCCAGATTCTGGATATTTTGGATGTTATTCTTATTTTTGTATGCAACATTAGGAAAGTTGTCCCTATTCTAGAAAGTTCTAGTACTTTCGGAATAAATTTTAGAATTAGGTTTCCAAAATCGACCCTCAACTGTAACGATCCGACTGGTCGTTTTACTTTCTAGAACCCCGTGCCCCTAAATAAGACTTCTCATACTTGCTTTTATTGATCTATGACTTGCGTGGATAATTGGTTCGGGATTTGGAAGTGTTTGGGTTTGAATCGGAACACTTGGTTCCTTAAAGTGTGCTTAAAAGGCCATGTTTGACTTCGGTCAATAATTTTGAGTAAACGACCTCAGAATCAAGATTTGACGGTTCCAATAGGTTCGTATGATGATTTCGGACTTTGGCGTATGTTTGGAATGGGTTTCGGATGACCCGAGAGCGTTTCAGCGCCAAATAGTGAAAATATGATTCTTGAAGTTTTAGAAGTTCTATAAATGTGGTTTGGGACATGTTTTGGTGATATCGAGGTCCAAACGGAATTCCAAGACCGACAATAGTTCCGTAATGTAATTTAGGATTTCCACACAAAATTTGGTAGCATTCCGAGTAGTATAAGTACGTTTCGGCATGTTGGAAGTAAATTGAAGAACTTAAAGTTCATAAGTTTGATTTAATTGGTTTTAGGGTGTGATTCTTAGTTTTAATGTTGTTTCGGACATTCCGAATGTTCATGCGAGTCCGTTTTATGATTTAGAACTTGTATGTATGTTTGGAAGGGCCTCGGGTTCCCCAGATGCCATTCGGACGTCGCGCGAGTCGAGTCCAAGCTCGAAATGAGCTGCTGGTTCACCAGTTTTGGTGCAACCGCACCTGCGGTTGGGCAGCCGTAGGTGCGAGCTCATAGTTGCGGGCAAAGTTGCGCAGATGCAGCCCAAGAATCGGAGCCCAGGTTCCGCATATGCGGTCCCTTTTCCGCAGATGCGAGACCGCAGGTGCGGCCTTAGCCAGCCCTCCCTCTTTTCCGCAGATGCGGACAATGGTCCGCAGAAGCGAGACCGTAGGTGCGGTCCACGCTGCAAATATGAAGATCGCTGAAGGCAGTGGAATTCATTTAATACGTGAGTTTGTCCTTTTTGACACAGTTCACTCAACACTTGGGCGATTTGGGAGCTTCAAAAGGTGAGATTTCCACCTAGCTTTGTGAGGTAAGTAATTCCTATATCGTGTGAGTTTAGTACATAGTTTATGGGTAAATTACAACATGTAAATTAGTGAAATTATGGGTTTAGAGTAAAACCTAGGGTTTTGATTAAAAAATCATATTTAACCATGAAATTAGTTATGGAATCTAGTAAAAATCATATATTATTGATCCTAAGGTTATGGGTAGCAACTTTCTTTAAGAATTTCCGAAATTCGAGCATGTGGGCCCGGGGGTAAATTTTAGGAATCCTACAAATTAGCTTGGGTAATCACTTAAATGGTGGAATTATGAACATTCGAGCATAGATTGATTAGTTTATGTAAAGTTTGGCTAGTTTCGAGTTGTTGGGCGTCAAATTTGGAGGTTTGAGCTCATTCTTGAATCAGGAAGTAGGATTGATACGAGGTAAGTCTCCTTTCTAACCTTGTAAGAGGGAATTGTCCCCATAGGTGATATAATTAATTGTGTGCTGCTATTTGTGGAGGCTACGTACGCACGAAGTGACGAGAATCCGTGCGTAGCTACTAAAATGCTTAAGTCCGGGTAGTCTAGGATCCAAAAGCATGCTTACTTGCCGTACTTGTAAATGTTGTTAATAAATTTAAAAGGCTTAAATCATGTCGAACTTGGTGAATATATTTCTAAAGTACTAAGCATCACTTTCTTGACTGTTAAAAGAGAAGTCATCATTTCTTGAGTAATTTTCCCTTAATGAATTCTTATATTGGCTGTTAGAATGTGTAAGATTCGCGTTTTAAAGTACCTACGTCGCATGTAAGATTCGCGAGCGGGGTAACTCTTTTTTTTATTTGACAGCGTCGCATGTATGATTCACGATCAGGGTAATAGACGCATCTATGGTTCGCGTTGTTCGACCCTCCGGTAGTGCACATTTAATATCTCGTTGGATCGGGTCGTACGTCCTCGACATTATATGCGCATGCTATTTCTTGGCATTTCTCCATTATTTTAACTTCTTAACTGCCTTGGAAAATAAATTGTCAACTGAAGTGATAGAAATTGAAACACATACATTTATGGAAAGACTTATCCTTTCTTGTCATTTTCTGTTATTAAATCTTGATATTCATGCTTAGCCTCATTCTTAAATATAATGTTTGACTCTAGTAAGTGTCAAGTCGACTCCTCGTCACTACTTCTTCGAGGTTAGGCGGGATACTTACTTGGTACATATTGTTTATGTACTCATACTACGCTTTTGTACTTAACTGTACAAGATTTGAGGCAGGTGCATCTAGCTACCCGTCTTGAGCGCTTTCTTGATATCTGGACCGATATTCCATGGTGAGCTGCTCCTTTTCTGATGTCGTTCAGAAGCATGTTGGAGTCACTCTTTTGTTATTCGTCGTCTATTCTGTTTCAAACAGTAGAGTAGTTATATTCTTTTGTATATTCTACTAGATGCCCAGATACTTGTGACACTAGTTCCTGGCACACACATTGGTAGACTATACTTTTGGAATGTATTTACTTAATTTGACTTCTTTTTGCCATTTCAATTTAACTTGCCTTAATAATTTTTTATTTTTGAATGCTTCTTTACCTTAAGCTAAGTAAATGTTGGAAACGTTTTGGTAAAAATAAATGGATTCACTAACTGATTAGTATTGGCTTGCCTAACATCGGCATCGGGCGCCATCGCGACCTAAGATGGAATTGGGTCGTGACATCAAGGGTCTTAGAATTACCTCAAAACCAGATTGATTCTGGGCCCGAGTCAAGTGACTCTTGGCCTGAAGAGCTTGGGCTCTTAAACTTTTAACAAAGTTATGAGCATGTCTATTTAGCTAGGCCCAATAATAATAAAATAACAAAGCTATGGGCCTGCCTATTTATCTAGACCCAATTTATTTAAAAATAAATAACAGGAAATAAAACGCAATAGGAAGGAAAAAATATATAAACTTAACAATGATTAATCCTTTTTAATTAATTAATTAATGCAAAAAAAATAACAAATGATGTAAAAATTAACATAATATATTTAAGCCCTGATTTTGTATATTTTTTTAATTAAGTTCGTTTTAATTAGTTAATTAATTATAACAGAGATAACTAACCACGATAATTAACAAAAGAAATACATAACAGAAATGTGTAAATAAAAGCGGAAATAACAGAATAAATAAAAAAATGCAAAAAATTAGAAATAATAAAAAATGCAAAAAAAACGCGTAAATAACAGGAAATAAAATGCGAAAAACAGAATAAAAAAATGCATAAATAAATTAATAAAGGCGGAAAATAAAGAGCAAAATTATATGGGTCTAACCGTGAAAAAAACCTCATGCCAAAAATCACATCTAGTATCTGAGATCCTTGATAAGAGATCTTGACAGGAGGATATTTTAGCGGCTAGAGAGATTTTTGACGAATATAGGGTTTTGGGGACCCTAGATCTAAGATCTAGGGATTTTGGGGATTTGGTTGGTAGGATGAGATTCAAGGAAGTGAGAATAGTGTATGGTGTGAGTTTGAGGAGTTTTGGGACTCCACCGCCGCCTTAGGCGATTTTCGCCGGCAGGGTTAGGGCGACACTAGGGTTTTCAGCCACTTTTTATGTTTAGAGTTGTTGGTTCTTTGTGGGTTTTGTTGGTGGTGTGAGGAGGTGTAACGACCCGACTGGTCATTTTGAACTCGAGCGCGTCGTTCAACAGTTTGAGGTCATGAGCAGCTCCGTTTCAAGTATTATGACTTGTAGGCGTGGTCGGAATCAATTTTCGGAAAGTTTATAGTTAATTTGGAAAGAAAAATCTCATTTCAGCAGCCTTAAGTTGGAGAAATTGACTAAGATTAGAATTTTGAGTAAACGGCCTCCGAATCAGGATTTGAAGGTTCCAACAGGTTCTTATGATGATTTCGGACTTGGGCGTATGTCCAGATCGGGCTTTGGATAACCAGGGAGCGTTTCGACGCATGTTATGGAAGATAGCATTTTAGAAGAATTTCCTAAGTTTGGGTAGAAGCGCATTTCAGTGATATTGTTGTCCGTTTGGGATTCCAAGCCTGGGAATAGCTCTGTATGGTGATTCTGGATTTGGGAGCGCGATCGGAAGTGAATTCAAATGTTTGTAGGTCATTTTGAAGTCATTTGGCTAAAGATAGAAATTTGAAGGTTTTTGAGAAATCCGACCGGAAGTGAAAATTTTGATATCGAGGTAGGAATGTGATTCCGGAAGTTGGAGCAGGTCCGTAATGTCGAATATGACTTGTGTGCAAAATTTGGGGCCAATCAGACGTGATTTGATAGGTTTCAGCATCAGATGTAGAAGTTTGAAATTTCAAAGTTCATAAAGTTTGAGTTTGAGTTTGAGCGGGGTTCGCGATTTCGGCGTTGTTTGATGTGATTTGAGGCGTAGAGCAAGTCCGTGGGAAATTATGGGACTGAGTCGTGTGATTTAACGGGGTCCCGGGGCCCTCGGGTGGATTCCGGGTGGTTAACGGATCAAAATTGAAGTTGGAAGAGGAGCTGGAGCTGCTGGTGTCTGGTGTGACCGTACCTGCGAGGATTTGGCCGCAGGTACGGCTTTGGCGCCGCAGGTGCGAGAGTCGGCTGGCTTGGCTGGGATCGCAGGTGCAATGGAATTTCCGCATCCCAAGGTGCAGATGCGGGCAATGGGTCACATGTGCGGATCCGGGTGGAGGAGAAGGAAGCCGCAGGTGCGGGCTCTTGGGCGCACCTGCGGAAGCGCAGGTGCGAGGACTGGATCGCAGGTGCAAAAATCGGCCTGGGCATAATGTTTTAAAACAAAGATCTTGGTTCATTTTCTCATTTTTCTCATGGCTTAGGCGATTTTAGGAGAGCTTCAAGAGGGGAATTTCATCATCAATGTCAAGGTAACTTATTCACACTCATCTCAAGTTAAATACAAGGTATATGCATGGATTAAAACATGAAAAATTCTGGAAAATTTGGGAAATTTTGAAGAAAAACCTAGAAATGGTATTTTGGATATCTACCACGAATTTGAGCATGAAATTTAGAGTAAATTGTATATTTGAACTAGTAAAGCTATGGGTAGAATATATCTACGAGAAATTTCGAATTCCAGGCACGTGGGCTCGAGGGCATTTTGGTCAATTCACTGAGCGGAATTGGGAAATTATATAATTTGAATTGTTTCAAATATTAGAGTATATTTTCATTGGTGTGTCGTTGTTTGGATAGTGTTGGGACGTTGTGCGTCCATTGGAGTTGTTGGAAGGGCTTGGAAGCCGGTTATGGAACTTCGAAGAGAGGTAAGTCTCCTTTCTAAGTTTGTGAGGGGGAATTGTCCCCCTAGGTGAACTAATTAAGTATGTGTTACTATCTGCGGGGGCTACGTATGCACGAGGTGACGGGAATCCGTGCGTAGCTACTATTATGCCATGTCCGGGTAGTCTAGGACCCACTAACATGCCTTACCTGTTGTACCTGTGATCTTGCCAGTAATATTAGACCGCTAATATAATCGAAGTAGTAATTGAATATCTAAGAAGACTAGAGTTCATTTTCATAATCATCTAGAAAGAGAATTTAATTCCTCTGTGGATAATTGTATACCTGATAAGGTTATATTATTGAATATTATTAAACTTGGAAAATGAGTTTCAACACAATGATTTAAATGCTATTTTTCGTGTTCCTTTAAGAAGAATTTTATCATTTTCTTTAGAAGCTATTTTCTTGATAAAAATGTGGATTTATTATGTGAATACGTGTGCATATCAGCACCTGAGTCGCACGTATGATTCGCGAGCAGGCTAGCCTTACTGTTATTATGTTGACCGTGTCGTATGATCGATTCACGAGCGGGGAAAATAGATGCATCTATGGTTCGAGCCATTCGACCCTTCGGCAGTACACAATTTATTATTTTTGGTCCGTGCTGTTCGACCCTCGGCATTTTTTGCGCATGATAATTGCTGCGTATTTCCTGTGATTTATACATGTTTATCGGCCTAAGGAAATTCTTAATTGCCGACTAAAAAGAAGAAGGATTGATGTGTAAACTGTGAAATAAGTCTGATGTTCTCATCCTTGATTATCATTTAAATTGCCAGCTGAAATGACGAAGGTGTTAAAGTATTAAATATAAAAAGAACCGATATTCCTTATCCCTGATATTTAAATAAATTGCCTATGACATTCATGCTTAGTGTCTCACTTGATTATACTTAATTGACATTTAGCAAGTGTCAAATCGACCCCTCGTCACTAAGTACATGTTATTTTCGTACTCATGCTACACTTGCTGTGCAATTTTATTGCATAGATACTTTCACAGTGATGCGGCTGGTTTGGAGACTTAGGCGAACTGCATCATCCGAAGGCGATGCGCAGCTGACAGAGTCTTCCTCGTATTGTATTCATTTTGTTTTAAATTTCATTGTCCAATTTGTATCTCGAACAAGATTTGTAATGATTGTATAAATTCTTAGAAATTGCTCAGGCACTTGTGACACCGGGTTCTGGGATGTGTTTGGGATATATTTGTTAAAATGGAATATTTAAACCATTGTATTTTCTTAACGGATTTTTGTTTAGTTATTACGTAATAAGTTAAAGGTAATGATTTCAAAAAAATGTTAAAACATGAATGTATTTCAACTAATTAATGATTGGCTTGTCTGACGATGGTGTCCGGCGCCATCACGACCTTAATAGATTTTTGGGTCGTGACAACATGGTATCGGAGCTCTAGGTTCCCTTAGGTCTCATCAGTCATGAGCAAGTGTAGTAGAGTCTTGCGGATCGGTACATAGATGTCTGTACTTATCTTCGAGAGGCTACAGGGCTGTTAGGAGTACTTCCCTTCTTGATTCCTCATCGTGCGATTCGATTCTTTTGAGGCTTACGCCTATTTTTATTCCTACTCAATCTTACGTGTCGCGAAGCGCTTGCTATGAATCAGGAATTTGAGGAATTGAAATGGTGTTACCGATATGATGCGAGATGTTCTCCATATGTAATTGGTTGGGGTTGTTGTTGTGGCCCTGCGGGAGGATACTATGTTGTTTCAGCATAGTGGTTGTGTTTCTCTGAGCCTTGAGGTTATGCTCAGGTTGTGATGATGTTTACGATTGGTTATCGCGCGATGTGAGTGTGATGATGGAACGCTTGCCCATATGTTGGGGGTGATGAATGGCTTGGATGGAGGTCTTCTCAGGGCGTGATTTTGAGATTTCAGCGTTTTAGTTCCGGCATAGGAAAGGCATTTGGATTATGAATGGTCAGGTTTTGGATTGATGAAGTAGTAAGACTTGGTGTTTTCAAGTAAGGTGGGATATGCATCTATGATGTTATGTCGTCCTCACTGATCTAATGGAATATGTTAAGTTTTTCAGTGCTATGGTTTCTTCTGTTGTATGGGGGCGGAGTATTGTGAAGAAGTATTGAAGAAGCGGTTGTCAGGGACCATGAGGCGCGGTGGTTCAGTACTGGATAAATGTTGATAATGAAGGCAGCTCGAGAAAGATGATCCTCGAAGAGTTTGAAGTTGCAGTGATCTGCTGGTTTAAGAGCTGTAGAGAATGATATTGAATTGAGGGAAGTGGGAGAGTGGTAGCATAGCACAGGAGTTCAGTGGTAGGACAGCTGCATATCTTGAGGGAAAGTTTGAGAGTTTTTATGGATGGTGATTGGGTCCATGAGCTTAAGTTGAAATGTGGGTCATTACGGCGGAAGGTTGGATGCAGTAGAGAATAGTTATTGATATGAAGAAGGATGCAGTATAGCTTGGAATTAGAAGATATTGTCGCGCATTTAATGGATGTCCATGAGGAGAGGACAAACTAGTAAAGTTTGTAAATGAAGCAGGGCGTAACATGGGGTATTGATGTCGCAGAGAGTGTGCATTTCAGCGTCATTAGAAGGGGTCCGTTGGTGATTTCCACAGGTGGGTTATCTCCGGTGAATAGGTTAGCGGTGGCATGGTTGGCAAGTTTCTGCGATGGATTTTAGTGGCTATTCGGTAGGAGGCAGAATGTGTGAATGATACTAGAGAATTTGAATATTTAGGGAGTTCTAACGAGAGAATTTGGAAGGATTGCACGAATTGGTTGAGCAAGATCATGTTAACAAAAGAGAAAGGATCTCAACAGGGTCTAGAATGGTGCAAGGAGTAGCTTCGGGCTAAGTGGGGGAGTCCCACTATCTGCAGTTGGGTGGTAGGATTGTCTTCCCATGGGGTTGCGGATTGTCAGCGTGTTGGCAAGTTATTTCAGCTAAGGGGAAAGGGGTAAAATGGTGATCATGCGTGGGATTTGATGAATGTGTGCAAAAGTGGGTCCTATTGGACCAGGGTTAGGCTTGGAAAGATTTAGAATTTATGCTTAAGGCATAGGCGAGTTGCAAGGGTAGTGACTCAGTCACACGTTTCATTGAAAAAGGTGTTCATGTGCTAGAAGAGCCTTGGAGTTGATTGTATTTGGGGTCAGTCAGAGTGGGTGACTCTCAATAGTGGTCCTAATAAATTCGGAAGTTAAGAACGCAGTGTTTAAGGGTTAAAGGCAGCAGTATCATTAAGAATTTAGCTTTTGCAACATAATTTCAGAGAGAGGGAAAATGGTGGAGTGTTCTATGATATGTTTCAGCATGCATGATAGCATTGAAGGAGTGAGAGAAATAAACTCCGGGTTGTAGGAAGATTATTATGAGGGTATGAGATGGGTTGCGGGATTTAGGCAGCATGGTCTTGTGAATCAAGGTCACTCGGAATGAGTGAGGGTTGAGTTTCTATGAGTTGAAGGAAGTTACTATTATTCCTGAAGCAATTAAAGATGATTAAAAGAAGGTAGATTGATTAGCCATGGTTGAAATGGCACATTTACGGCAATGATCAGCTCCTTCGATGTGATTAAGTTATGCATGTGGTTTGTGCCGGTGTATGTGAGGCATGTCGGCCGTCGAAATAGATTTTATTTGGAAGCATTCGAGTTCTATGGCCTGTTAGCTGTAGGCGGGTCCCGGAAGGGTCATGGTGGTTCAGACCACTACTTAAGGATTTGCATGTATTGTGATTACGAGGATTCACTTGAGTATTGTTATTGTTCTCTTGAATTGAGGTAAGTAAAAGGTTTCTATATGATTAAGTGTTCACCTTATTAGTGGTTCCGGAGTTATGATGGAGTTCTTGTGCCATTTCATATTGGCATGTTAGGTGCACTAAATAGTGTGTAACTGGAAGTAAGGAATCGAGATTGCGGTTCGGTGTTAACAAGGATGTCATGAGCTCGGATGATCAAGAAAAAGTGATTTGAAAGTCCAGAGTAAGTTGGTGTTATCTTCAGTGTCACCTGGGGTCGATATTCGGTGGAAGAGGCTTTGTTCCCTGGTTATGGGTTCTTGATTTGCTTTACCACGTTAGTGTGGCCAGTGCTGGATGTGCAGACTTGCTACCTTGTGTGAAAGGTCATGGGAGCGTGACCACGGGAAGATTGTATAAGTGTGGCATGTAGTCACTTAATGGATTGAAGATTTGGACTGAGTATAAAGAAGTGTAATATTGCTTATTTGAGAATTTACGCCTGGAACGCGTTTGGTTCATTCGGTTGTGGATTGTGGGGTGTTTTTCCCGGCTATGATGGTTGTTCTTGTGTATTATGAGAGGAAGTGGTTTATTATGGACCCAGGTAAGGCTATCATCCTAGTTCATTGCGAGCAGAATCGGCCTGAAGTGTATGAATAGAATTAAACGAGATTATGGGCTTCATGTGAGGCAGATGTGTTCATTTCAATATAGCGCTCCTCAAGAAGGGGTGTTGGAATATCAGGCGTTGTTTCGTCTTCGTCAAATTCATGTGATATTATGATTGTGCCGTGTGAGTTGTGAAACGGCTTGATAATTTCTTATGTGTTGAGGTCCCGCGTAGTGGTGATGTTATGTGAGCGAGATAGCTCTTGAGATCCAGAGTATATATATATATATATATATATATATATCGCACCTCAGTTGTGCTTGAGTTTTGTAGCATATGACTTTATTAGTATCCCCATGATGGTATTATGCACTTAGCGTGCTTGTGATCGATATTCAGTAAATTCTAGCAGTGAGCAATTCAGTTCCATGTATATTTCCTTATGTGAATTTTATGATGGGACCAGGTGGCACGCCGCCACGGGTATGTGATTCGGATCGGGTTGCATGCCGCAATAGTGTGATGATGAGTCAGGTTCCTATATTTATTTTCTTGTGTTTTACTTCCTATTGTCTGAGAAAGTTCATATTAGTTGCGTGAGTCGGGTAGTCCCTTCCTGAGTCATTCCTTTATGTATCATGTTTGAGTTATGGCCTATTGGCGCGTTGTGGTATCATGTGAGACTGTTGGTCATGTTTGGGGTGATTTGTTGTCTGAATAGTTCATACTGGGTGATGCGAGGTTATTGGATCAAGGATCAGTGCGATAAGATTATGTGAAATACATTAAATGACAGTTACCCTTGTTGGTTTGTAATAAGATGATGGTATTAGTCAAGAGGAAGGATTCCATGTTTGGTTAACTTTGCAATTGGTTAGGAATTTCTACACATCTCCTCCATTGTGGTGGTATCGCCAGCATTATAGCAGGATGTATGTATGTATGTATATATATATATATATATATATATATCATGAGGTGCATTGGGAGCATCAAATTCGTGGAATTTTGGCTATTAAGGCTCAGGGAGTGTCATTGTGGTCAGATTATGAGTTATGCGGTGCATGGTGCTGATTCAACAAAGGTATGTAGTCGTGTTCCGGTATATCGTGTGGTAGTTGATACGGTGATTATATATTGGAAGAAGGCTTGGCAGAGAATTTCAAGTGTTGGAACTGGATTCTAAGCCTATTATATGGATAAAAGAAGAAATCTCATATTTGATCATGCGGGCAGGTGCACGAGGTGTTAAATAGTGATTCCAGATAACTCTAGAGCAGTTCTTAGCACATTCGAGGACGAACGTTTGTTTAAGTGGGGGACAATGTAACAACCCGACCAGTCATTTTGATCTCTAGCGTGTCGTTCAGCAGTTTGAGGTCATGAGCAGCTCCATTTCAGGTATTATGACTTGTAGGCATGGTCGGAATCGAGTTTCAAAAAGTTTAGAGTTAAATTGGAAAGAAAATTCTCATTTCAGCAGCCTTAAGTTGGAGAAATTGACTAAGATTAGAATTTTGAGTAAACGACCTCCGAATCAAGATTTGAAGGTTCCAACAGGTTCGTATGATGATTTCGGACTTGGGCGTATGTCCAGATCGGGCTTTGGATAACCAGGGAGCGTTTCGACGCATGTTATGGAAGATAGCATTTTAGAAGAATTTCCTAAGTTTGGCTAGAAGCGCATTTCAGTGATATTGATGTCCGTTTGGGATTCCGAGTCTGGGAATAGCTCCGTATGGTGATTCTGGATTTGGGAGAGCGATCGGAAGTGAATTCTGATGTTTGTAGGTCATTTTGAAGTCATTTGGCTAAAGATAGAAATCTGAAGGTTTTTGAGAAATCCGACCGGAAATGGAAATTTTGATATCAGGGTCGGAATGCGATTCCAGAAGTTGGAGCAGGTCCGTAATGTCGAATATGACTTTTGTGCAAAATTTGGCGCCAATCGGACGTGATTTGATAGGTTTCGTCATCGGATGTAGAGGTTTGAAATTTCAAAGTTTATAAAGTTTGGGTTTGAGTTTGAGGTTTTTTGATGTGATTTGAGGCCTAGAGCAAGTCCGTGAGAAGTTATAGGACTGAGTCGTGTCATTGGACGAGGTGGTAACGGATCAAATTTGAAGTTGGAAGAGGAACTGGAGCTGCTGGTGTCTGGTGTGACTGCACCTGCGAGGATTTGGCCGCAGGTGCAGCTTTGGCGCCGCAGGTGTGAGAGTGGGCTGGCTTGACTGGGATCACAGGGGCGATGGAATTTCCGCACCTGCGAAGGCGCATATGAGGGCAATGGGTCACATATGCGGATCCAGCTGGAGGAGAAGGAAGCCGCAGGTGCGGGGTCTTGGGCGCACCTGCGGAAGCGCGCGTACGAGGACTGAATCGCAGGTGCGAAAATCGGCATGGGCAGAATGTTTTAAAACAAGGATCTTGGTTCATTTTCTCACGGCTTAGGAGATTTTAGGAGAGCTTGAAGAGGGGAATTTCATCATCAAATTCAAGGTAAGTTATTCCCACTCATCTCAAATTAAATACAAGGTATATGCATGGATTAAACCATGAAAAATTGTGGAAAAATTGGGAAATTTTGAAGAAAAACCTAGAAATGGTATTTTGGATTTCTACCACGAATTTGAGCATGGAATTTAGAGTAAATTGTATAGTTGAACTAGTAAAGTTATTGGTAGATTATATCTTCAAGAAATTTTGGATTCCGGGCACGTGGGCCCGGGGGCATTTTGGTCAAATCACTGAGTGGAGTTGGGAAATTATATAATTTGAATTGTTGCAAATATTAGAGTATATTTTCAGTGGTGTGTCGTTTTTTTGATAGTTTTGGGACGTTGTGCGTCCATTGGAGTCGTTGGAAGGGCTTGGAAGTCAGTTATGGAACTTCAGAGCGAGGTAAGTCTCCTTTCTTAACTTTGTGAGGGGGAATTGTGCCCCTAGGTGAACTAATTAAGTATGTGTTACTATCTGCGGGGGATACATACGCACGAGGTGATGGGACTCCGTGCGTAGCTACTATTATGCCATGTCCGGGTAGTCTAGGACCCACTAGCATGCCTTACCTGTTGTACCTGTGATCTTGCCAGTAATATTAGACCGCTAATATAATCGAAATAGTATATGAATATCTAAGAAGACTAGAGTTCATTTTCTTAATCATCTAGAAAGAGAATTGATTTCCTCCGTGGATAATTATATACCTGATAAGGTTATATTATTGACTATTATTAAACTTGGCAAATGAGTTTCAAAACAAATATTTAAATGCTATTTTTCGTGTTTCTTTAAGAAGAATTTTATCATTTTCTTGAGAAGCTATTTTCTTGATAAAAATGTGGATTTATTATGTGAATACGTGTACATATGAGCACCTGAGTTGTAGGTATGATTCGCGAGCAGGCTAGCCTTATTGTTTTTATGTTGACCGCGTCGCATGATCAATTCGCGAGCTACATCATCCGCAGGCGATCCGCAGCTGACAAAGTCTCCCTCATATCGTATTCAATTTGTTTTAAATTTAATTGTCCAATTTGTATCTCGGACAAGCTTTGTAATGATTGTATAAATTCATAGAAATTACTCAAGCACTTGTGACACCGGGTTCTGGGATGTGTTTGAGATATATTTGCTAAAATGGAATATTTAAACCATCGTATTTTCTTAACGAATTTTTGTTTAGTTATTGCGTAATAAGTTAAAGGTAATGATTTCAAAAAAATGTTAAAACAAGAATGTATTTCAACTGATTAATGATTGGCTTGTCTGACGATGGTGTTCGGCGCCATCACGAACTTAATAGATTTTTGGGTCGTGACAGGAGGAGAAGAGGACTAGATTGAAGTTATTTTGGTGATATTTGGGGGTTGGCCTCCGCCGGTGGTGAATTCTGGCGGGCGGCGCCACCGTGGAGGGGGTTGTGGCGGCGGAGAGAGATGAGAGAGATAGGGAGGCTTTCGGTTTGGGAATTTGAGAGAGATGTTAGAGAGTGGGGAGTTTGGAGATGAGGGGGTGGAGGTTTTAGGACACTTTTATATTAACAGGGGAGGGAGTTCCGGACCGTTGTATCTAGTGTAGATCAATGGCCAAGATTAAAAGAGGGGAATATGGGTTGTTTAGGCTTGGGGTGTTTTGGATTAATTTTTGGGATTGGTCTTGGTGTTAAAGACTTAGCCCAATCCGGTTTTTAAGTTAATTAGTCTCTTAATTAATTAATTTTAAATCTAACTAATTTAATTAAATCGTAAATTAAATACTAAATTAACTTAAATTGTAAAAATTACACTACTTATATATTTGGTATTATTTACATAATTAGTCGATTTTAATTTTAAACAAGAAAAATTACTAGTTTTAATTATTGAAACTAAAATGTCAAAATAATAATTTTTTACGTTTTTCTTTTTAATAATGCAATTAAATTATGTAATTATTTTTATGAAGATTTAAATATTTTTATAACTTAAAATAAAGAAATGCAACTAAAAATTCAAATAATTCCAAATAAATACCAAAAAATCCTTAAAAAATCTAAAAATAAATAGGACTAGTTTATTTATTAATTTTGTAGGAATAATTTTATAGGGTAAAAATTACATGCTCACAGCTTCCTCTCATTGCTTGGAAACAGGAAGAGTTTTCGGGCAAAGACAAAGTGAGCAGTCACGAACAAATTTTACCTGTTTTGATACTCCATGGGAAGCATTTTTGAAAAGTATGACCGAAACTTGCTTCAAAGGTTTCCTGCATATCCTTGGCTATAAAGGAATCAAGTCAGTGTAGTTCTGAAGGTTTTGGTAGCTGGGACTACTGGAAAGCTGTAATTTCATGGTTGCTGTTGTTGTTACTGTTGCTGAGCTCCTTAGTACACCAAAGTAACAAAACGAAGAAAACTAACTAAGCCTATCAGCTACGAGTTACAAGATTCCTATCTATAAGTTTCCCGAAGCTTGGTCTTGAGTCTTGGCTAGTTCTTTATGCCGACTCTGATCTGGATCTTGATGCTTTTTAGCCGTAGGTGTTGGTTTAATCTTCTCGTCTTTCGGATCAAGACGGGGCATGCCGAATTGATGACTTCAATCTTATCCTCAGCAGTCCACATCTTCTCCACTTCTATACTTTGAGTTCCGCTTTCTCTTTTCTTCTTTTCTTTTATTTTGGATTGAAACTTCCCTTTTTTTGATCGTCTCGAGCCCAGTGTCCTAAGGTATAATCTGCTCAAAATAAAAAACAAACGAACGAAATTTTATTCCCTAGTTTTTTATAGGAAAATTTCGCGAGTTATTGTAACAAAATTCTATACTACCTTATTATTGAAAGAGATGAAAGGGGGGACTGATGTGCCCAGAGTGAATGTGAACCAGGGAATGGAAACCCTATGTCTAAAAGGGGAAATCAACCAGGGATCGACGACCCTATGTTGGAGAAGCGACTAGGGAATGGAGACCCTACGTCTAAATTAAATCAACTAGGGATTGGAGACCCTATGTTGGAAAATCATCAACTAGGGAGTGAAGACCCTATGTTGGAAAAGTCATCAAGTTAGGCTGGCATCAACAAGGGAGTGAGGTCCTATGTTGGAAAAGTCATTAGGTTATGTTGGCATCAGCTAGGAGTGAGACTCTATGTTGGAAAGTCATCAGGTTATGCTGGCATCATCAAGGGAGCGGGACCCAGTGTTGGAAAGTCATTAGGTTATGCTGGAATCATCTAGGGAGTGGGACCCTATGTTGGAAAAGTCATCAGGTTATGTTGGCATCAAGTAGGGAGTAGGACCCTATGTTGGAAAAGTCATCAGGTTATGCTGGCATCAACTAGAGAGTGGGACCCTATGTTGGAACAGTCATCAGGTTATGCTGGCATCAACTAGGGAGTGAACCCTATGTCGAAAAAATCATCAGGTTATGATGGCATCAACTAGGGAGTGGAACCCTATGTTGGAAAAGTCACCAGGTTATACTGGCATCAACTAGGGAGTGGGACCATATGTTGGAAAAGTCATTAGGTTATGCTGGCATCAATTAGGGAGTCGGACCCTATGTTGGAAAAGTTATCAGGTTATACTGGCATCAACTAGGGAGTGGGACCCTAAGTCAGAAAAGTCATCAGGTTATGCAAGCATCAACTAGGGAGTGGGACCTCGTGTTTGAAAACTCATCAGGTTATGCTGGCATCAACTAGGGAGTGGGACCCTATGTTGGAAAAGTCATCAACTAAGGAATGTAACATCTTATGTTGGCATCGAGTTATGTCGGCATCAACTTAAGGAATGGAGACCCTATGTTGGCATCAACTAGGGATTGGAAGCCCTACGTTGGAAAAGGTGTAGCTAGGGATTGGAGGCCCTATACTACTTTATGTTTGGAGGAGACTTCCCTTTTGGAGTTGTTTTTGCAAAGCTGTTTCTAGTTTTTGTGCAACTTCTTTTGATTGTCCCTGCTTCTTGCAAGGTTGTTTGTAGGTTGTAACTGTCTCCTGTTTTCTTCAAACAAAGAATGATTTGTCAGTTTGAAACGGTGGTTGGTTTTGTGGCCTTCATTATTTCTTTCACTTGATCTCGACCCATCTTCTGATGATGATCTCAACTGCTTGTTGGCTCGCTGGGGATTGGCTTTGTTTCTAGCCCTGGAGATCTTTGGCTTTTCGATAATCTTACCAAGACGGTTAGTCAAGTGGGACTTAACCTTCAGTTAACTTTATTTTTCCTTTGTGGCATTTTAAATTTGATCCATCTCCTTTCGGGAATTCTTGATTTCGAAGCATCAACCATCATGGCCGGTCGAGGCCGACTCGATGTACCTGCCGAGGCTGGGCACTTTTTGCATACTAGCTTGTATCCAATGAGAACTTCATAGATCGGTCTTGCCATCCTTTATTGATTTTAATTTAGAATAAAATTATATCGAAAGGGGTTGAAATAAAATAAACAATGGAACGGATAAATGAACTTAGACGAGAGGTATCCCTTTCGGGGAAAAGAAAGAAGAACTTATCTGGAGTGTATGCAGCCTTCAATGAACATGACATGCCTCTTAGAATGGATGCCGAATCTGCACAAACTATCTAACTTTTAGACATCCATCATAACTTATACCTCGAGATTGAGAAACCTTGCCCGAGACTGTGTCCATGTTAATGACCAATTATCCTCTCTTTCAGTCAGCGGTGCCCTTTGCGGGTTTTCACCGGATAACCTCTCTCATTTCTCTTCATGTTGTTGCCTTATAGTGCTCTTTGCAACTTTTCACTAACAAGACTCTCATTTTCAGTTTCTCTGCTTACCATCGCCCTACGATGCCCGTGTGGGTTTTCACCGATAGGAGTCTCTCATTTTATTTCTCTCATTTGGTTGTATTAAATCCATATCTTCCAATTCTAGCATCTTTACCAATTGGTCTGAATAACTTGAATGAGATTTAGGTAAAAATAATTATAATTGAATTATAACTTTGGAACCTTTTAGGCGAAAACGTCGCCAAACCATTGTAAATTCTGCCCCAGTTTTATCTTCGCGGGGAATTTGGATTTTTATTTTGGTGTGACTGAGTCCTAGGAGAGGATTCCTACGTATCCTTTCGGAGTCAAGTCAAACGTAGTTCAAGGAAACATTTTGTTTTGTTTTTATTTTTGATGAATATTTTTTTAACAACTTTGGTTCCAAGGAGGGTGATGAAATAAGAATAGACGGCTCAAAGGGTTTACAAAAGTTGGTAGTGTTTGAGATAGCGAGAATGAAAGCCTTTTTCATCCCAATCGAAGAGTGTCAAGATTGCGAAAAGGGTTAAGCATAATACCTTTTAACTGCATCTGCATTGACATTTTATAATGTATGGACCTTTCCAATTTGGGACGAACTTTCCTTTCGCTTCTTCATGATGTGGGAGAATACGTCTTAGAACGAGTTGCCCTACTTCAAAGTTCCTAGGCCGCACTTTCTGGTTGTAGGCGTAGGCCATTCTTTGTTGGTACAATTGCCCGTGAATAATCGCGGCCATTCGTTTCTCATCAATCATAGTTAACTGTTCGAACCGGGTTTTAACCCATTCATCATCCTCGATTTCAGCTTCAACAATGATCCAAAGTGAGGGAATTTTGACTTCTGCAGGTATTACGTATTCAGTGCCATAAACCAATAAATAAGGCGTAGCCCCAACTGATGTGCGCATGGTCGTGCGATATCCCAATAATGCGAAAGGCAGGTTCTTGTGCCATTGCCTAGAATTTTAGATCATTTTCCTAAGGATTTTCTTGATGTTTTTATTTGTCGCTTTAACAGCGCCATTGGATTTGGTTCGGTAAGGGATGGAAGTATGGTGTTTAATTTTAAACTATTCATATACCTCCCTTATCAAATGACTGTTCAGATTCACAGCGTTGTCGGTAATGATAGTTTTTGGAATACCAAAATGACAAAGTCCACCACTGCTTTCTTGATGAAGGCTTTGAAGGTGACCGGTTCGATCCATTTTGTGAAATAATCAATGGCAACCAAGATAAATCTGTGTCCATTTGAAGCTTTTGGTTCGATCGGCCCAGTGACATCCATACCCCAAGCAACAAACGCCCAAGGTACTGACATAGGATGCAACTCTGAGGGTGGTGCATGAATCAGGTCACCGTGTATCTTACACTGATGGCACTTTTAGTCAAAACTGAAACAATCTTTTTCCATGGTCATCCAGTAATAACCTGCCCACAGGATTTTCTTTGCAAGGACATGTCCGTTCATGTGGGGCCCACATACTCCTAAATGAACTTCATTCATGATCCTTTTAGCTTCTTTGGCGTCCACACACCTTAACAAATTCAAATCTAGAGTTCTCTTATACAACACTTCTCCGCTTAAGAAGAAATTGCTAGCAGACCTTCTAATGGTTCTCTTTTGGTCTCCACTAGCCTGCTCTGGGTATTCTTTTATTTTCAAGAATCATGGTTGGACATCGGGTTCCATGTCAACCATGTTGCAATAACCATGTCTTTCTCGGATTTGAATCTCTAACAGGTCAATATGGACATTGCCCAAATATGGAAGCATTACAGCTAAGGTAGCTAATGCTTCAGCTAACTCATGTGTTTCTATATGGGATAAGCTTGATATCTCGAGTTTCCCATTTGCCTTGTGCTTGCTGAATGATCAAATTAGAGTCTCCCATGATTAATAATTCCTCTACATCCATATCAATTGCCATGTTCATGCCCATTATGCAAGCTTCATATTCAGCAGTGTTGTTTGTAACTAAGAACCGAAGACGGGTTGTGGCCGGATGGTGCTGACCCGTAGGCAAAATCAAAATTGCCCCAATCCCAACACCTTTCGCATTTATAGCTCCATCAAAGAACATTTTCCAAGGCTTAGTGTTTTCTAGGATTACCTCAATTGAATGTATTTCCTCATCTGGGAAATAAGTGCTTAGGGTTTGATAGTCGTCATCAACTAAGTTCTCAACTAAATGATCGGCCAAGGCTTGGGTTTTCATGGCCGTATGGTTGACATAGACTATGTAGAACTCTGTGAGCAGGATTTTCCACTTCGCTAGCCTTCCCGAGGGAGCTGGTTTCTGGAATATGTATTTTAGAGGATTCAATCTGGTTATGAGATATGTGGTATAGGCCAACAAATAATGTCTAAACTTTTGAGCGACTCAAGTTAAAGCGCAACAGGTTCTTTCCAACAAAGTGTATTTGGCTTCATAACCAGTAAATTTCTTGCTCAGATAGTAGATGGCCTGCTCTTTCTTCTCGGTCGCATCATGCTGCCCGAGGACACAGCCAAAAGAATTCACCAAGATCGTTAGGTACAAGAACAAAGGTCTTTCAGGCTAAGGAGGGACCAATACCAGCGGATTTGACAAATATTCTTTGATTTTGTCAAAATCTTCTTGACACTCATCTGTCCATTTAATCGCCGCATCTTTCTTTAACATCTTAAATATGGGCTCACATGTGGTCGTAAGTTGTGCAATGAATCGGCTGATGTAATTCAACCTTCCCAACAAACTCATGACCTCTTTCTTGGTTTTCGGAGGTGGCAGATCTCAGATAGATTTTATCTTTGTTGGATCTAACTCAAAACCTCTCCGACTGACTATAAATCCCAAGAGTTTCTCAGATGGAACCCCAAATGCACATTTAGCAGGGTTCAATTTCAAGTCATATTTGCGTAGATGCTCGAAGAATTTTCTCAAATCTCGAACATGGCCTTCTTGTGTTCTGGATTTAATGATTACGTCATCAACATAAAATTCAATTTCTTGGTGCATAATGTCATGGAAGATGGCAGTCATAGCTCTCATGTAAGTTGTCCCGGCGTTTTTCAAACCAAATGGCATGATCCTGTAACAATAATTCCCTTATGGTATGGTGAAAGCTGTCTTTTCCGCATCTTCTTCATCCATCAGGACTTGATGATACCCAGCATAACAATCCACAAAAGACAATACCTCATGTTTGGCACAATTGTCAACAAGGATGTGGATGTTTAGTAATGGAAAGTGTTCCTTGGGACTCGCTTTGTTCAAATCCCTATAGTCAACACATACTCGAATCTTCTCGTCCTTCTTTGGTACTGGGACTACATTAGCCAATCATGTGGTGTATCGGACCACTCGGATCACACCGACTTTTAATTGTTTGGCAACCTCTTCTTTAATCTTGTCGCTGATGTCTGTTTTGAATTTTCTTTGCTTTTGTTTGATAGGTGGACAACCGGGATAAGTTGACAATTGGTGTACCACTAGATCAACAATTAGTCCTAGCATATTATCGTAGGACCATGCAAACACATCTTTAAATTCAAACAAGAGTTGGATCAATGCATCTCTAGTTGTTTCCTCAGCGTGAATGCTTATCATGGTCTCCCTGACCTCTTCTAAATTGCCCAAATTGATTGGCTCGGTTTCATTCAGGTTTGGCTTAGGCTTATTCTCAAATTGTTCCAATTCTCGGTTTATTTCCCTAAAATCCTCATCTTCATCATATTCTAGCTCTTGATTCATTATTTCACAGTTAGACAACGTTTTAAGATTTGGGCATGAAGTCCGCAAACATGTCATGTTATTTATGTCTTCATATTAGAACGGAAAAGATAAAATGATAGCAAAATCAGAAAGAATAACAGAAAAAGATACGTAGACAATGAAATATTGATTTCATTTCATTGAATTGAAGATAGCAAGTTTTACATTGGAATTTAAAAGACAACAAAACTAAAAATATTCGAGTTACACCCTGAAATAACTCGAAATGCAGAAAAGATGGCAAGCCTGAACTACCGAGATTCTCCCCTGACTAGGAATGGAGTAGCTTTCCAGTTTTGCAATTTAGCATTGGGTCCCATGTATTTCACCTCAGCAGTGCTCGAGCCTTTTCCCGGTTGGACCATATGGACTTCGTAGAGCATTTGCCTCATTTCTTCACAGATATCCTCAATTTCAACGGCAGTAAAGGCCTCTTCTTACTCTTCTGTATATCTTGGCTTAACAAATAATCTGGAGAGGTGCGGGATTGGCTGAGGTAAAACCCACCCATCTTTCTTACATTTATCATCATTTTATCGTCGGCCGATAGCTTGGATCCCTATGCCAAAGAATTTCTTATTGGCAGGCAAGGTAACGGGTTTTGTGACACCCTACAAGGATACCTCAAGCCCTTTCCCATGCTTGTATCCATGTTTGATCATTTCGCTGGCACCCATGATTGATGCGCTTGATAAACAAGGTTGAGGACATGGGGTTCGTTCCTCGCACTAGTCAGCGAGTAAAATTTCAAAGGCTTGGTAAACGATATGCTCGCTTCACTCTCTTTCCTCGAGACATGGGACTGATGGGTCCCTGTAAATTGATTATTCATCTTCTCCATCAACAATTATTTCTTGGTTCTCATGTGCGAACTTGACCATTTGATGGAGAGTAGAGGGCACGACTCTCGCAGCATGGACCCAAGGTCTTCCTAATAGAAAGTTATAGGAAGTGTCCATGTCCAGAACATGAAATTTTACTTCAAAATCTACGATGTCGATGGTTAGGATTAAGTTAATTTCTCATATAGTATACCTCTTGACACCGTCGAAAGCACGCACACATAAATTGTTCGGCCTAATCCTTTCATTCCCTATTTCCATCCTTTGTAATGTTGAGAGAGGGAAAATATCTACCCTGAACCAGCCGTCCAGCATGACCCTTTTCACATAATATCCCTCACACTTGACAGTTAGGTGTAGGGCCTTGTTGTGAGCAGCTCCTTCGGAGGCAAGTCATTTCGGCTGAAGGAGACTCGGTTAACCTCGAAGAATCGCTCTGCCACTCTTTCTAACTGTTCAACCGTGGTCTCGATTGGAACATACACCTCATTCAGTGTCTCTAGGATCACCTTTTGGTGCTCGTTTTATCTCATCAGTAGAGACAAGAGTGAAACCTGGGAGGGAGCCTTTCTAAGTTCATCAATTAAAGTATACTCCGAGGTTTTCATCTTCCGGAAGAATTCCTCCTCTTCTTCAGCAGTAACTGGCTTTTTTAGGGGGAAACGCTTCTGCTTGGTTTTGTTCAGTTCTTCTGGGTTATGATACTTCCCAGATTGGTTTGTTTCATTTACTTCCCTTATAACTTTCTTCCCTTTATATGTGACCCACGTCTGGTTGTATTTCCAAGGGATGGCAGTAGTGTCTCCTATGGGAATTTGTGGCATGTGACTAATGATCAAAGGCTCATCCAGCCTAGGTTGAATGACTGGCCTCCGTGCAACAAACATCCCCTTTGGTACATACATTTTTGGAAAATTTGACGTGGTTTTCCTTTGCTCCAACCTCTTTGGAGGGCTTAACATAAGCTGCCCCTTTCTGGGAGCTCTTGCGATGAAGAGGATGGCCTCTTGTGTAGGCGCTGCCCCTGTGTTTGCTTCCTCGACCTTTTCTTCATTTCTGAGAGTGGAATTTATTTTCTTTTCATCCCTGACCTGTTTTGCAACAGTTTTAGGTTTCTTTTCTGTATCAGCGATGGCAATAATGGCTTTCGATGCAGAGTCGAATTCTTTATCTTCACAAATCATCCCGATGACTGGCCCATTGTTGTGGGCCGGTAACGGGTTGTTCGTTAACATTGGGGATTTCCTCATCCCTTAGCACTACCCTCTTCTGTTCGATCAGGATCTCCACTGCTCTTTTAAGGTTCCAACAGTCCTCGATGTCATGCTCTTCCGCCCCAGAGTGATAAGTGCACCTGGTACCTGGCTTGTAGGATGTGGATTCTTGGTTTTGTCTATTTGGAGGTACACGCTGCAAAAGGCCCATTTGGACTAATTATGGGAAGAAGCTGGAATACGACTCATCGATGGGTGTGAAGTCAGTATTATGAGGGGTTCACGGGGACGGGTGTTATATTGGTAGTTATTCTATGGTGGTCGTGGATTATACGGGGCTTGGTGAGGAGGGTTATTTCCTGGAGGTGGAGCTCTGTTCTAATTGTAATGTTGTTGTGGCCGGGTGTACGACTGAGCATTTATTACTGTATAAGGATGAGGGGCCATAGCATAGTTGCATCCTAGTGAGGGTAATAATGTTGCGGGGCCTTGAAAGATGGGCCAGAATAATCCCAGGAACGTCGAGAACCTCTTATGCTTGAAGTCATCATGGATCCCTCTTCTTTCTTTTTACGGCTTGCTAAACCTCTCAAGCCGCTCTGAATGGCTTGGGAAGTGGCTCTTAGAGCTGATTGACTTAAGACGCGGCCTATTTTCAAGCCGTTTTCTACCATTTCACCAATCTTGATGGCCTCCGCGAACGGTTTGCCCATGGCATACATCATATTTGGAAAATAATCGGCCTCTTGGGCCTTTAAGAAGACACTGACCATCTCAGCCTCATCCATCGGGGGTTTTACCCTGGCCACTTATTCACGCCATTTGATAGCGTATTCTTGGAATCTTTCCGAGGCTTTCTTTTGGAGGTTGGATAAAGAATTTCTGTCTGGAGCTATGTCCACATTGTATTGGAACCGTCTTACAAAATCCCAGGCTAGGTCATTCCATATGTGCCAACGGGAGATGTCTTGGTCTATATGCCATTCAAAAGAAATTCCGGTGAGCCTTTCTCCAAAGTAAGCAATTAACAATTCCTCTTTTCCACCGACTCATCTCAGATGGTTACAATATCACATTAAGTGGGCAATCGGGTCTCCATGCCCGTCATATATCTCAAACTTTGGTGTCTTAAAGCCCACATGTAGATGCATGTGAGGGAACATGCACAGATCAACATATGACACGCTCTTTTGGCCACTCAGGCCCTGTATATTCTTGAGGCTTTTCTCGATGCTTCTCATTTTTCGTGTTATCTCCCCTTGTTCAGGATTCCTCAAGGCTCTCTCTTGTTCCACAAGAGATTCAGATTGCGAGCGCTAAGGATAGGAATTCGGGGTAACCCGAGCAGCGTCCAATTGGAACTGGGGAGCTTGGAAAGTGAAGGTTGATGGTTCAAAGCTTTGTCGAGGCATTTTTGGTTGTGCCATACTAGCCGCTGGTGGTGCAGTGAACACAATAGGTGGCATTCTTGAAGATGGTGCCTTGGGGCGAACCTCAGAAGGCATTCTAGTGAAGTTTGGTGTCCTTATGGAGATCCCGATTGACATGAATGGGTTGGGTACTGAGATAGGGACATTGGTAGTTCCTCCTATCCACGGGATCAACTCGGGGAAGCCAGGGATAGTACTGGGTGGCTCCGTGCCATTGGACCATGCATCCCACATTTCTAGCATGTGGCATCTTAGCCTTTTATTCTCCTCAGCAGTTGCTGACTCTGATTGTAGGATAACCGATGCAGGGCTATCCTCGGACTCAACGATAGGTAGATGACTCTCTGAGTCCATTGCGATACTTCCTTTTGATCTCGTGAAATAAGGATGTGAAGCCAGAATACCACCACAAAACCAACCACCTAAAAATAGGACCTTGATCTTGAAAACACAACAAACCGGTTAGTTTGAGATATTTAACACATAGGGAATCACATACTGGGGAATGCAATGCACCTAAACAATCAAACGTTTTCTAAGATGTTTTGCAATGGCTATGTGTTTCATCTCGGCTTTATTGTTTTCCTCTTTTGCTTTCTTAATTACTTTCTTTTAGGGTTTTGATCGAATCATGTGTGGATTGCCTACGTATCATGATGCTGCATGAATCAGATCATTATGTAGTTCAAGAAACAGATATAAAGTAACAAAGTGCATTTTTCATTTAATTAATAAAGATAACTCCTTATTTTTTGGTTTTTCACTATAGGGGATTAAAATACTGACAACTATATATATAAAAAAATAGTACAGTCTCAAAACAAACGACCAAACAATTTAAAATTCTAGAAAGCAGTAAAGTACAGACTCGAAAACTCGATAATCAAAAGTACATGAGAGCCTTTACTGGTCTTCTTTGAGCTTGTGGGGCATTGGCTGTTCTTTGTGCGGGCCTTTGCGCAATGTCTTCTTGAAGATGGTCAAAATAATCCATCACCTGGTGGACAAAGGTCATCATAGAAGCGAAAAACATGGACCTAGTCATGTATTCACATTCGTGATATTTCATCACGACATAGTCAGCTATTTCCTTAATTCTAGTTCTTATGACTCCTTTCTCTTGAAGCAGACGCCCAATTTTCTATGCCGGGCTTCCAACACTTGTGTACTTGTGTTGTTTTGGTCCTGTAGTTGTTGCAAGGTTTCTTCTAGTTTGCAGATTAGTGCGTAGCGATTCTCTTTTTCTGTTTTAAAATCTTTGGTTTGTTGGACCATTTCATTTCCAAGGGCAAACAGCTTTTCCTTTAGGATTGTTGTTTCTTTGCCATATTTCTGTCTCAACTGGTGGGCCTGTTGTTCTGCTCCCTTAGCTAGCTTTCTTTGAGCATCTAGCAAATCATTTTCAATTTTTATGAAGTCAGCTGCATAGTCGTGGACCTTCATCCTTAATTCAGTGATGATCTTTTCATCCCTCTCGCTTTTTACAGGCATTTCAGCGGCTATTCTCGTATTCCGGAGTTGGGCTCGGAGCGCCTCGTTCTCTCGGGTTAGTTGTCTTTTTTCACCTTCAGGTACTTGTAAGTCATTGTCGAATGCGAGATTCCTCAGTTTTTCCTTCAAGTCATGGATAGTGGCCTGATATTTCTTTTCTTTTTCTCCCTAGGCCAACCGTTCTTGAATTTTTTCATCAAAAGCTTGAATATGAGGCCTATTGCCAGGCCTTTTTGGCTCGGGCTCTGGTTCCTCACCAATGAAATTCCTTTTCTCAAACCATGCAGCATATCCCTGATCTGCTTCGCCTTTGGCAAGGTCAGGTACTTGAGTATCCTCTTTCATGTATCAGCACCCATTCTAGATTTGTTGAATCAATGATTCAAGAATTGGGGCTTTGGGATGTAGCTCAATAACTTGGGTACTCAAGTCTTCATCCTCAGGTACTACTTGATATCTTCCGAATTGCCTCAGGAGCCTTTGGGGTGCATATGGTTGGACAATTCTCAGGCCCATCAATAGCAAATAATTCTTCGTCGTTGACATATATATAACTTCCCTCACCGGGAGCCATCCTAAAGTCCACTCAATTTGATTTTCCTTTAGAGTTCTCAAGTGGAAGATCCAAGCTTCAACCCCTTCTGGGGAGTTGTAATCTTTCACTCTTTCTTCATAGCTTTCAATAAAGTTTCTCTTGATTGGACCGTAGTTCATGAATTTTGGGCGATGGAGAAGGTGCTCAATTAGCCACATTTTTAGAAAAATGTTGCAACCTTCGAAGAATGTCTCCCCCGACTTACACTGTGTCAATGCCCGATAGATATCTAACAGTATTAGTAGATTGACTGTGTGATCCTTCTTGGCAGTTAGGACTTGGGAAATTCTATCCATAGATATATCAACTATCTCTTTTTCATTTGGAAAGACCATGACACCTAGAAATGCCACTATGAACGTGAAACGACTGTGAACTTTCCAAGTATCTTTCCTTTGTTTGTTGGTCAAACTTTTTTCATGTGTTTCAAAGCCCTCGGGATGCCCATACCTGGAGTACAAGAAGTAGAATGAGCAGAATCCCTCGACTACACTGTTCTTTCATATTTTCTTATTGATGTTCATGATATCAAAGAAACGGCACACTAGCATAGGCCTCGGGAAGATAAGTTGTTGATTTCTCAAACCCGACCAAAACCTGTATACCCCGCAAATTTCCTCCAAGGTAGGAGTGAGCTCGAAGTCTGAGAAGCGGAAGACATTACGAACAGGATCCCAAAACGTTACTAAAGCCTTGATTAAATAATTTGGTGGCTTAACTTTCATGATATCAGTAAGAGCACCCAGATGTTCAACTACCCAGTCTTGACCCTCTTTGTCTAGATCATACCACCACATTTGGAGTTGTAGTGGAGCTTTCTCTACGACATTCAATGGTGGATTCTGGACGGTATTCATTCTGTATCTGTGAGTGGGTAGGGTTAAGGTTGACTCTAATTTTGAAGACAAAATCAGGAGACTCTTTTTCACAAGAACCAGTTTTTTATTAAAGAAAAATCACCTAAATGTGGATATTTGTGCAACATCGACCAGAACGGTCATTTTTGCGCTAATGGCCCCCTTCTTACTTTTGAATAAAGTTATGAGGCCGGAGTAAGGCACTTTTCTGGGAAAAGTAAAGATTTATGGACAAACATGTATGTTCTTTGAGAAAATAGCCCTTCGACAATGTAAGGTGTTCTAAGGCTATTCCGGCGAGAACGGCGCAAGACTTAAACGAAGCTAGGTCGGTTTTATCTTTTGACCAACAATCATACCTTATTTGGTTGGAAGAATTGGGGTCGGCACAAATGAGGTTTGACTACGTATCTCACATCCGGTGAGAATCAGACCCACGTAATTCGGTCAGTTTTGACACAATTAGAAAAAATATGATATTGACTTACTGTTACTTTTTGAAATACATTTTCTTCTTCTTTCTTTTTTCTTTAAAATTTGGCAGAGTTTCGAGGTATTTTCAAGTACTAGGATTTTTAGAATCAGGTGAATTTTCTATTCCACCTCACTCTTGGTTTTTCTATTGTTTTTATTTCTTTAGCCAGTCAACACACAAACCGAAACAAATAAATTTACATGTAGTAGGTAAGATGCATTTGTATAGTCTTTCATTTCGGATACACATGTACTAGACGGACCCAACCCCTGTGTTGAGTCCCCTAAGTTATATGCACGTGATGCAAATAATCTTTCCTACTAGGGATCCGGAATGAGGTTTTTTTAATCTAGGTTTAAGCCTGGGGGTGTGTTCTAGACTTGGCTTACCCGAGCGGACAACTCCAGTCGAGCTGGGAGCGACATACCGGGAGCACGAAAGTCTACCCAGCCTAGTGGCTGATCCATCCTCGTTCTTATTTGATTTGACCTCTAACAAAAAAGTGGACCACGCGAATGTACGCACCATTTTTAGAAGACTCAAAAGGAAGGCGTAAGAAGGCAGTTTAACTACAATTCAAATAATATCAAAGTGGTAAATGAGCAGCAATTAGCACATTAGGCATATAAATACAGTAATATCAACAATCAATAAAGCCAAGTAAAAATCACATTAGGAAGCTCGAATTTTTGAACCCTGAACTAGAGATTCTGGGTTCGGTCCCCAACAGAGTAGCCAAAGCTGTCACACCTCCTTTTTCCCGAAAGGGGATAGGGATATGGGAGCTTTTCCAATTTAAGTGACATAATCGAATTGGGATTATTTAATTAATTCAGAGTCGCCACTTGGGATAATTATATGGTGTCCCAAGTCATCGGTTTATTTTAAATCCCAAATCGAGGAAGTTTGACTCTGTTTAAAGTCTGCGAAACTAGAAGAGGGGGTAAGGAATTCTGTTAACTCAGGAGAAGGTGTTAGGCATTCCCGGATTCCGTGGTTCTAGAACGGTCGCTTAATGAATCATACTTGGCTTATTTGATCTAATTACTCATTTTATGACCTATATGTATCTATACTTTACCGTTTTTAATTATTTGATTTATCTAAAGGATTACCTTAATGCGAGTTACGCATACGTAACCCGTTTAGTTTGGTGTGTCAAAAATCATGTCACACGTACGTGTACAGAATTCACGACATTTGGTTTATTTTTAAAAAATAGTCAAAGCTACGCAAACACGTATCTTGGATTTATTTGAAAATTGATCACGTCATGCGAACATGTACGCAATCACGATAATAGTATAAAATTCGCGCCTAAAAGCATTTCTATGAGTATTTGATTAAGGAGTTTTATATACTAAGAGTGTTTAACCATAGTCACGCAAACATGTACCTTGGTTTATTTTGGTGTCAGAACTATGTCACGCATGTGTGTACATAATTGTAATAATTAATTTAATTATGATTACCTAAAGTCATGCTTACGTCTCTAATCCTATGTCGTATATCTGGGTGTAAAGGTTCAACACTATTGTGACATATTTGTTTGGGTCTAATAGGAAAGCTTGTCTACAAACTGCCTATCAGGCCCAGATTTTAGAAGTTTGAGGCCTGATAAAGAATGAGTCCAAATAGACTCTGGCCATGATTCTATTGTCCATTGTTTGGACCATACAACTTAATTAATTGGAAAAGAATTTGGGCATTTTGAGTCCAATTGGACTCCGACCCAATTAAGCATTTAATCAGTTAAACACATTTGATTCAAAAGGTTTGGGCCTAGTAATGTTTGAATCATTCTGACCCAATGCATATTTACTTGAATGAGTTTGAATTTAAAATTGGTGTTGACATATGTAAAATTTACCTATATTTTTGGTTATATTTTGAAGTAGAAGTAAAAAGGATCTTTTGATAAAACAAATCAAGACTTAGTTAAACTTGGCTAAATTTCCTACTGATTTACCTAAGTTTTTCATTCAAAGTGCTAAGTTCAAAACTCATTTCTATTTGAAAATCTTAAAGTGATTATCTCTAATCAAAGTATTTTTTTAATTTAAAGACTAAAATTTAAAATATAGTTTCAGGGACCCAATTGGTTTGGGGCTGAAACTGTATCAAGTCCTGCTACAACAATCGTCTTGTAAACAGCCCAGTTTCATACAAATTTGAGTTACTACATTTAATCACTAAAAAGATTAGTAAATGCTAAGATGTTAAGCGAATCTATAGCATAAGAAGATTTTAAAAAATGAAATTTTTTTTTTTTGTTTTGACTAACTGAAAAGTTAATAAAATCTACAAATTTTCTTGACTGTTTTTCCCTTATTTCACTACTGCATAAGAACATACATATCTCATAAATACAAATCTTTAAACTGATTTCATCATTTGTTGACACTTTAGCAGTACAACCTAAATTGCCTAAATAACTAACCCTTCATGAATTTAGACATAATATATCATTCTAACAGCATCATTTAGGTGATAACTTAGCTAAAAATGTCAAGTTACATTCAAACCAACCATGCACTTTATAACCAGTAAATGAAACTTCATAGCAAAAAGAATGAAAATTTACATTGTTAAGGAGGTACCTTGACAACAACAAGAGAAATGAAAATAGTAAGAAAATAATTCTCTGAATAAACTTTGAAGCAAAGCAACAACAATGAAAACCAGATTTTTCAAAAGTAGGAAGATGTTTTTTGATTATGAAAGATCAAGATTGATTCTTATAAAAGAACAAAAGGTTTTTCTATTAAGGATGAAAGGAAAATATTTTAGGCAATGCAGAGATTTCTGTGTATAATAATGTTACTCAAAATCTGTCCTTCCTTTAATTGAAAAGGAAGAGTGTATTTATAGAGTGAGGAGGTGAAAAGGGATAAGATATAAGGTACAAAGAATCTGTCAGAATTCCCTATAAATTAGGGAAAATGTCATCTTCTTAACATAAATGGACAGCTGACCAATTTCTAGTGTCTTCCTTATCTCAGAAAATGGACAAGTGTCCAGATTCTGGAAATTTTGGATCTTATCCCTATTTTCCTACTCAGCATTAGGACTATCACGACCCCAAATCCTACACTGGCCGTGATGACGCCTATCGTAGTACTAGGCTAGCAAATTTATTAGATATAATACAAAGAACTTTCCATTTAAAACAATTCCACACTTTATCAAAAATCTTGCACATTTAGTATTTCAAAATCTGCGGATAATCAAGAAAAACATTCGAACAAAAATCCCCAAAACCCGGAGTCAACAGTCATGAGCGGTAAATAGAACATAGAATCTAACACGGTATTTCCTTAATACATCAAGTCTAGGAAAATGTAAATATGCGATAAATGAGAGGGAGAAGGGTGGGGCTGCAAACATCGTGCATCTACCTCACAATCTTCGACCAGCTGAACTGATAACAACCGAGTCTCACTAGATCCGGACACCTGGATCCGCACACAAGCTGCAGGGAGTAATGTGAGTACACCAACTCAGTAAGTAACGAGATTTAAAATCATGTAAGGATCATATAAGAAATATCAGTGGAAAAACAATAAAACAAGTCAGGCAATCTACATTCTGAAAGTTTCATAAACTCCATTTTTTCCTTTTTCCAATTTCATGTAAAACATTTATTCAACATTTATTGTTTAGAGGCAGAAATACAAAGAAGAGTGAAAACTGTAGTTTCTTTGTAAATAAGCCCCATGGGCACAGTGTCACTCACAAATAAAACCTCTTGGGCAAGCCTCTCAGTCACTCGTGACTCATCTCTCGTCAATCAACACTTATATTCAGCACTCACGCTCAATAGATTCCATATAATAACCGTTGCGGTGTACAACCCGATCCATTTATATATATATAACGCTGCGGCATGCAGCCTGATCCATAAATAGTCGAGTGTGCTCACTGGGGGTGTACAGACTCTGGAGGGGCTCTTTCAGCCCAAGCGCTATATCGCTGTGGCGTGCAGCACGATACAATATATATATATATATATATCGTTGTGGCATGCAGCCCGACCCAATATATATGTATATATGTATATAACGATGCGCCGTGCAGCCCGATCCATCATTATCCTCACAAATCCGGCTCTCGGCCCCCCTCAGTCATCAGCCTCACAAGCCACTCGGGCATCTCACCATAATCACATGGACTCAGCCCAAAACATTTTTCATTTGTTTGAAAACAGGGTGATAAATAGGAATGAAAATGAACAAGTATAAATCATGACTCAGATCATTTTCTATCAAAAAATAGTGTGAGAAAGATTAGTAAAACACACCTGAGGGTCCAAACAGGTCGGCACAAGACCCCAAACATGGCCTACATCCCAAATATAGTGTAATTCTCTAGAACACAGAGTATCATGTGATTTAAATTCAAATACGCGACTTAATAGTCGCTACGGGACGGACCAAGTCACAATCCCTACTGGTGCACGCCCACACGCTCGTCAATTAGCATGTGTGTCACCTCATTTATTAAAACAATACGAAAATGCCGGGGTTTCATACCCTCAGGTCAAGATTTACGTTCGTTAATTACTTCAAAGCGGAAGGAAATTACTCTGCCATGCCTTCGCTTCTCGACTCGGCCTCAACGCGCTCCGAATCTATTCAAAACAGATTCATATCATCAAAATATGCTAAAGGGACAAAGCCCACTCGAAAATATCCAATTTACATCAAAAATCCTGAAATTGGCCAAACCCGACCCCCGGGCCCACATCTCGAATTCTAATAAAAATCACAAAACTAAAATCCTTACGCTTTCATGAGTTCATACATACCAAATACATCAAAATCCAACCACAAATGACCCCTCAATTCCTTAATTTAAGTCCCCAATTCTCAAGCCCTAAAACCCCCAAATTTAGTCATAAATTTTCATAAATTTCACCTCTAATCAGTCAAATAACACCATAGAAATGAAATTTAGGTCCAAAAATCTTACCTCCACGAAGTTCCCTTGATTTCCCTCTTCAAATCACTCCCACAAGCTCCAACCCGTATGAAGATTTTGATGAAATAAGCCAAAATTCGCAAAGGCTACTATTTATGTGTTCTGCCCAGCAATCCCACACCTCCGACCAAAATCCTGCACCTGCAGAAAATCCCTCGCAGGTGCAGAATCTCACTTAAGCCCAAAATTCCGCATCTGCGGTCCTCAACACGCACCCGCGGGCTCGCATGTGCGACCTAACTTCTGCATGTGTGATCCCAAGCCAGGTTCCTATTTTCCGCATTTGCACAAGGTGTTCCGCACCTGCGGCTCCTTGTCCGCAGGTGAGGCCACACCAGAAGGCCTGCACCAGCAGCCCTTTGCTTTAATTTTCCCAACTTCCAACCTTCTGAAATCATCCGAAATAAATCCCGAGCCCATCGGAGCCTCAACCAAAAGCACCAACAAATAATATATTAATATACCAACGTAGTCAAACCCTCGACGCTTAAAATAACATCAAAACACCAAATCGAATCCAAATTCAAGCCTAAGGATTCCTAAATTTCTGAAATTCGCCAATGATGCTGAAACTACCCAAACCACGTCTGAATGACCTGAAAATTTGCACACATATCCTAAATGACACTATGGACCTGTTCCAACTTCAAAAATTCCATTCCGAACCCAATAGCTAAATTTCCACTGCCGACCGAAAATCGCCAAGAATCCAATTTCGCTAATGCAAGCCTAATTCTACTCCGGAACTACGAATGACATTCCGAACACACTCCTAAGTCCCAAATCACCTAATGAAACTATCCGAGCCACGAAACCCCTATTTCGAGATCATTTACCTTCAAGTAAACTTTCGGTTGACTTTTCCTACTAAATCACCAATCAAAGAGACAAAGTGTCTCATTTCTCACCACAACCAACTCGAACCCGTATCGATCAACCCAACGCAACACAAAAGATCTTAACAAAACAAGAATGAAGCATAAATAGAAAGAAAATAGGGTTAAAATCTCGGAACGACCGGTCGGGTCGTTACATTCTCCCCCTCTTAAACAAACATTCATCCTCGAACGGGTCTAGAAACATACCTAGAGTCTCAAATAGGTGGGGTTATCTGTTCCGTATCTCCCGCTCGGTCTCCCAGGTGGCCTCCTCCATCGGCTGCCCTCTCCACTACACTTTTACTGAAGCTACGTCCTTAGACCTCAACCTTCTGACCTGACGACCCAAAATAGCTACTGGCTCTACCTCATAAGACATATCACCCTCAAGCTGAACCGAACTGAAGTCCAAAACATGAGACGGATCACCAATATACTTCCGAAGCCTGGAAACATGAAACACTGGATGCGCGCTCAACAAGCTAGGTGGCAAGGCAAGTCTATAAGCCACCTCTCCAACCCTTTGAAGCACCTCAAAAGGCCCAATAAACCGGAGACTCAACTTTCCCCTCTTTCCAAACCGCATAACACCCTTCATGGGTGACACCTTCAGCAAGACATTCTCCTCAGCCATGAAAGATACATCCCGAATCTTCCGGTCCGCATAACTATTCTGCCTTGGCTAAACCGTGCGAAGCCGCTCCTGAATCAACTTCACCTTATCCAGATCATCCTATATCAAATCTGTACCCAAGAGTCTTGCCTCGCCCGGCTCAAAGCAACCAACCGTAGATCTACACCTCCTCCCATACAAAGCCTCATATGGATCCATCTGAATGCTCGACTGATAACTATTATTATATGCAAACTCTGCGAATGGCAGAAACTGGTCCCATGAACCCCCAAAGTCAATAACACAAGCGTGCAACATGTCCTCCAGAATCTAAATAATGTACTTGGACTACCCGTCCGTCTGAGGATGAAAAGCCGTGCTAAACTCAACCTGAGTACCCAACTCTCTCTGCACGGACCTCCAGAACTGCAATGTGAACTGAGTACCTCTGTCAGAAATGATGTAAATCGGAACACCATGCAACTGAACAATCTCCTTGATGTAAATCTCAGCTAGCCATTCCGAAGAATAAGTAGTACCAACAAGAATGAAGTGAGCGACTTAGTCAGCCGATCCACAATAATCCATATGGCATAAAACCTCCTCGAAGTCCGTGGGAGTCCAACTACAAAGTCCATGGTGATCCGCTCCCACTTCCACTCCGGAATAACCAAACTATGATGCAATCCACTGGTCTCTGGTGCTCGTACTTGACCTGCTGGCAGTTGAGACACCGAGCTACAAATCCATTAATATCCTTATTCATCCGCCTCCACCAATAATGTTTCCTCATATCCTGATACATCTTCGCGGCACCCGGATGGATGGAATACTACGAGCTGTGGGCCTCCTCAAGAATCAACTCCCGAAGCCCATCCACATTAGGCACACATATCCGACCCTGCATCCTCATAACACCATCATCGCCAATAACTACATCCCTGGCATCACCTCGCCGGACCCTATCCTGTAGAACAAGCAAGTGTGGGTCATCATACCGGCGCTCTCTGATACGATCATAAAGAGAAGAACTGGAGGCTACAGAAGCCAATACTCAACGGGGCTTCGATAGATCCAACCTCACCAACCGGCCCGCTAAGGCCTGAACATCAAGTGCTAATGGTCTCTCAGATACTGGAAGATATTCTAGACTCCCCAAACTCTCTGCCCTATGACTCAAGGCATCGGCCACTACATTGGCCTTCCCCGGATGGTATAGAATAGTGATATCACAGTCCTTGAGAAGCTTCAACCATCTCCTATGACGCAAATTTATATCCTTCTGCTTAAACAAGTGTTGTAGGCTACGGTGATCCGTAAAAACCACACAATGAACCCCATACAAATAATGACGCCAAATCTTCAAGGTGTGAACAATGGCTACTACCTCGAGATCATGCACCGGGTAATTCTTCTAATGAGTCGTCAACTGGCGTGAGGCGTAGGCGATCACCCTACCCTCCTGCATCAAAACACAACCAATGCCTATCCTCGAGGAATCACAATACACGGTATAAGAACTTGAAGCTGATGGTAATACTAACACTGGAGCTGAGGTCAAAGTCGTCTTGAGCTTCTGGAAGCTCTCCTCACACTCGTCTGACCACCTGAACAAATCACCCTTCTGAGTCAATTTGGTCAAGGGTGAAGCAATAGAAGAAAACCCCTCCTTAAAGTGACGGTAATACCCCGCCAAACCAAGGAAGCTCCTAATCTTTGTAGCTGAGGATGGCCTGGGCCAACTCTGCACCGCCTCTATCTTCTTAGGATCAACCTGAATACCCTTGCTGGACACCACGTGCCCCAAGAAAGCTACTGCGCCAAGCCAAAACTCACAATTTGAGAACTTTGCATAAATCTTCTCCTCTCTCAATCTCTGCAATACAAACCTCAAATACTAGGCATGCTCCTCCTGGCTACGAGAATATACCAAGATGTCATCAATGAACACAATAATAAAGGAATCCAAATATGGTTGGAATACGTTGTTCAGCATATGCATGAACGCTGCTGGGGCATTGGTCAACCCAAAAGACATCACCAAAAACTCATAGTGGCCATAGCGGGTCCTCAAATCCATCTTGGAAACATCTGAATCTCGAATCTTCAGTTGATGGTACCCGGATCTCAAGTCAATCTTATAGAACACCCTAGCTCCCTGAAGCTGATCAAACAAATCATCAATGCGAGGCAGACGATACTTATTCTTGATTGTAACCTTGTTCAACTGCCTATAATCAATACACATTCTCATGGAACCATCCTTCTTCTTCACAAACAACATCGGTGTACGCCAAGGTGACACACTAGGCCGGATGAACCCCTTTTCTAGGAGTTCCTGAAGTTGCTCTTTCAATTCCTTCAACTCCGCTAGTGCCATACGATACGGTTGAATAGAAATAGAATGAGTGTCTGGCACCAGCTCAATGCCAAAATCAATATCCCTATCGACCAGAATGCAAGGCAGATCAGTAGGAAACACGTCCGGATAATCACGGGCTACAGGAACAGAATTAACAGTGGGAGCCTCAGCACTGACATCCCTTACAAAAGCCAAATAAGACAGACATCCTTTCTCTACCATACACTGAGCCTTCAGGTATGAAATCACCCTACTGGGCACATAATCGATAGAACCTCTCCACTCGACTCTCGGACATCCCGGCATCGCTAAGGTCACGGCCTTAGCTTGACAATCTAGAATAGCATGACACAGAAATAGCCAATCTATGCCCAACATCACATCAAAATCAACCATGCTAAGCAATAGCAGATCCACTCGGGTCTTCATACCCCCAATAGATATAACACATGACCGATATACTCGATCTACAATAATAATATCGCCCACCGGAGTCGACACATGAACATATGTGACTAGGGACTCGCGGGCCATATCCAGAAAATGGGGAAAATATGATGAAACATAGGAATACGTGGAACCGGGATCAAATAAGACCGAAGCATCTCGGTGACAAACTGAAACAATACATGTAATCACTGCATCGGAGGCCATAGCATCTGGCCTAGCTGGGAGTTCATAGAAACGGGCCTGACCTCCATCGGATCGGCCTCCCCATCTAGGGTGGCTGTCGCGCCCCCTTTTTCCCTCTTCTTTCGGATCAGTCAGGGTTTTTGACATTGTTGGGACAACTCATTTCCTTTAGGGAAAAGGGGTATGTAAGGAATTGAAGTGTCGCCACCTAATGAATTAAGGTGCGTTAGGGCACCTACTAAGGGTTATGATAACACATATTTTAATAACCAGAGATTGGGTAAGGACTTGAAATTACTTCAAGGGGAAGGTGTTGGGCACCCCTCAAAGACCACAACTGTGGTTCCCAGCCAAAAAAAAACTTTGTGAATTTAAACAAGTAGAAAATAAGCTTAAACAAAAAAAGGTTTTGAAAAGATTCGCACTCTAAGCACACATGTGAAGTAAAGTTTTAGAAGATTTAAAGTCTAAGCACATATATAAGATTTTGAAATATTTACAGTCTAAGCACACATGTGTAAGGGATAGGGGAGTCCTAGGGTGTTTATCCTATAGGATCACATCAATGTAATGTCCGGTAATCACTCCCCAGAAAAGGGGCTACACGTGGCATTAGCGCACTGATCATTATATCCATATCTACCCTTTCCCACCCCTTAACGGTTATTTAAGCGAGTGTTATTTAACAATCTCTGTGCGTGCTGTTACGCGTCCCTTCTTAATGGTACTGGAGGAAATTAAGGCCTCTACCTATATGCAGTTCTGGACAGACCCCTAAGGTTTAAAAGGAGAAAATACTAGGCGACAGGAAAGAACAAATAGGACTTTAGCAGATAAAGGCAGGAAAGAGCAATTAAGAGGCTCAGATTTACCTCCACATATAATGCACATAATTAGCACGTCTCAAACACAAACAATAGGCATATTTATTAGACAGGATCCTAAAGCATGACGTCTAAGTGAATATCCAAACACAGAAGATATGCAGTTTCATTTTATAAACCCAGATGCAGGGGCCCTAATCAGTTTGCCTATTGATTTTAAGCCTGTTAACCATTAAGCAGTAAACACAAAAGAAACATGTTTCCAGTTTTATAAAGGTTGATTACCTAAGGCTTGCCTAGGTGTGGGGGGTAATGCACAATAGTTACTAGAATTGTTAAAAACTGTTTAGAAGTTTTTATACCTAAAGCATGTTTTTCTAAGTGTTGCAAAATATAGGGATTATTACCATTTTATTTAAAACAGGATGATCAAATGTGAGACTGTCTTATGTCCTTTTTTCATGCATCAGTAGTTTAACTAGGTGTTGCTTAGCAAATACAAACGAAATCCTAAGGCATGGTATCTAGTATGCACATATAAGATGCAGAATGATTTCAAGATATGCAAAATTCCTAAAGCATGATTTATAAATGCACAGAAAGTTACAGCATAATTTCAGGATGTGCAGGAGCAACATTTTTTTATGTTAATGCTGTTATTTAGCCTAGAAGCAGAATTTCTAAGTGATAATACAAATGAGATGCTGGAACAGTAAACCTAAAACATGATATCTAATGCATGACATGCTTAGAATTTATTGGTCCTAAAGATGGATTCTAATGCACATATAGGAAATGTAAACCTAAGGCATGGTTTCTACCCATTGATATTGATAACATATATAGCTACCCTCCCATTTTCACTAGCTAACCCAATATTCGTTTACAATAATTATTACAACCCAATATTGAATGAATTACATAGATAAAGAAAAATAAGAAGTTACATTATAGGGAGCCTGAAAACAGGCCCAGATATACCAAACTGCCCACAACCTCAAGTGCCAAGGTTTTTCATAATATTTTCATGTCTGGGTGTGTCAGAGTTCCCTAAGGACCTCAAGGATCTCGAGCAGTGCTCACACCAATATTTCACAACCATAATTGAGTAAGTGCTGTGTGGAAGTGCCAACCCCAGTGCATCAGAGTTAAGGGGGATCTCACAGGGATCCCAAAGTAGTCACACACTGGAGGGGCAGAACTTAAAGACCTAAGAGTAGAATGAGAGTGCTTGACATAGTTTTAAAAGGGTTTTATAGGAAAACAGTTATTGAAAGAGACTCAGTAGAAACAGTTTTATAAAATAAGAGAGAGTTGTTTAGTAAAGCAACTTTTGAGGAGAGTAGGGCAATTAACAAACATAGATCAAACACATAACCAAATCAGGTTCAGCATCACACATAGAACAAACCTTCACACATGGGTGATGGGAACTAGGGACACATAGAGCACATAATGTACAAGTATATCAGTTCTTGCAGGGAATAGCATGAACTCCAGAATCAACACAGAATCAAGCAACTTAGGGCACAAATTGTTTTACCAAAGAAAGGTTCATACTAGAAACCAGATAAACACAGAATTGAACAGAGTCACATTGAGACATACTACAAAAGGGGGGTAACATATTCATGCTGGTCCTAAGGGGAGTAATACATACCATAACATGGGAGATGGACAAAAATGTAAACATGTCAACTACAGGTTGCACAGCAAAACCATAGATAGAAACAAACTAGAAACAGGACAAACAGAAACAGTAAAAGAAACATGTTGGTTGGGACTTGAATTGAAATCAGAACATACCAGTAAAGAAGATAGCAAACCAAAAAGTGAAGAAGAGGAGAGCACAATAATTAGCCTTGGCTTGCAGCCGGCTAACTTAGAACAGTAGCAAGTAACAAAGAAGGAGAGCAGAAAGCTTTGAGTGTGAGAGATAGTTTTTGAACCAATTTGTTCGTGTTTATGTTAATGAGAGAGCGTATATATTTAGTAGTTTGAAACTAGGTAGAATAAGGTAAGAATTACAATTAAGCAGTAATTATGGAACTAGGTATCACTTAGTATAAAATCAGCATAGGTACTCCCTTAATTAAAGGAGTTAACTTCAAACGGTAGAATACAGGTAGCAAATAAGGAATGATACCATTTATGACTAGAATATAACACATAAGGAAATAATTTCAGCACAGTACAAGTATAGAGCATGTAATTGAGGCTAGGTTCAGAAGATTCTAATTAAGGAAAATACCTAAGAATCAGTTGACAGCATAGTCGATCAAATAATAAGGCAAGAAAATAACTTAGAGGTTGAAAATCAGTAGAGAATATCACAAGAGATTAGTGAAGGATATCAATCACAGGGAATCAAGGATTCAAATAGGAAATAGAACTGATTGAGGGGAAATTACCATAAGTCTCTATGAATACGCAGAATAAACACATAATAGGCAAGAAGAGGCAAAAATAAGAAAACCCTAATGAGCACAATAGTAAAAACCTCATAGAATCAGGGATTCAACTAAAAATAGTAATGAATAGAGGAATTAACAGAACAAACATAATATAAGCGGAAGAAGCAAAAATCAAAAACCCTAATGAACATAGTAGGGTAAAATCACAGAAACTCAGAACGTTCATGAAAAACAAACACATATACAGATTAAACGAACAAATCATCAAAGACAAACTCAGAACCCATGATTAAGACCAAGAACTTAGGGTTTTAACATAATAAATCAGATAAAAGGGAAAAGCATGAATAAAACTCAGAAGGAAAAACCATTTTTAAAAGGGGTTAAGAAACCCTAGTTTGAAGACGAAGAGGTATTTTGAAAAATCGGAAAGATCTGTAAGGAAAACAGTAAAATAACTCAGGAGCCTCTTAGATCTGTTACAGATCTAAGAAGTCAAGAGCTAAAATTAGGGTTTCAAATAGGGAACCCAGACATGGAGAAAATCGGGCTTAGAAACCATAGGTTTTAGTCGGATATTGAAGGATCCTACTCGGACAGGCCAAGGGTGGCTTGAGAACGGTATGAAAACGCCATGGGTGTGAGTTGAACGGCCTATGGTCCCCTTGAGAACCTTAGGGTAGTAAGGATCTAGCATGTGAGGGAGCCATGGAGGCTAGGGGTTGTGGTGGAACCACCATTGTTACCGGCAAGCCAACGGCCGGCGAGTATGAGCAGGGTTTAGCAGGGAGAGCTTGAGAGAGATGAAAGGAGATGACGGCGGAGAGAAAATGAGAGAATGAGGATTTGGGGGGGGGGGAGTAGTCTCTTAGGTTAATTTAGGTAAGAATGAATCTTGTCCGTTGATCCAAAATGATCAACGGTCCAGATTAAGTGGGAGGATAGTGGATTGGTCCTGGGGTATTTGGGCTTGATTTAATCAGGTGGGTCTGGCTTTAATTTGGGCTAGAATTAAAATGAAAAATGGCTATTTGTTAACCCAATTAAATTACTTAAAATAATTTGTAAAGATAGCTAATAATCATTAAAATGAATTTCATGCATGGAAAATGATTTTAAATGATTATTCAGTATTTTAAAATGCCAATTTGGCTAATTGTGAAATAATTTGGTCTTAATAGGACCATAAACAATAACTAAAATAAATAAATGCTTTTGAAATCATTTGTGATGCAATTTTGTAATTATTTATAGGAAATAAAATGTTGGATAAAGTAATAAAAATATAGGAAAATTATGGAAAAACACCAATTGCTATAATACATGATATTAAAGGTATATATGTAATTTTAAAATATTTTGGAAAAAATTGGGTATCAACAGCTGCCCCTCTTTACCCGAAAAGGATGAAAGAGTTGTCGGGTAAAGATATAATGGCCAATTTTGACCGAGCGAAATGGTTAGAGAGATTTAGGGCCGCACCCTAGTTTATGAGCTGCCTACATATCCCTGGTTTTACAAGAATCGGGCTGTATATAGTTCCGGATTCATCGGCAAAGTATACCGATGAAGTTATCACAAGAGTGGACGCAACATCTAGAGCTGGATGAATGAACGGTTTACGGAAGGGGTTAGGTTTGATATGGCTGGGAGAAGTGGAGCGGGATCACTCCTGCTGGGATAGTCGTTGCTCGCCGGGTTATCTGCAAAGAAGAATACCACAAGTGTATACTGTGCATAAATTTAAACATGAATGAGGTTCCCGTTGGAACTATGAAAGTTGTTTTCGGACGGTTAGGGATGACGTCCTCAGACCATGATGTCCTGGGCCGTGAATTGTTTGATGAGTGATTTGCAGGCTATGAAATGATGTTCTCATGCCATGAAGATGGTGCCTCTGAACTATGATGCCTTTGAATAATGATATGCAAAATTAAGAGAGATCCTTAGGCCATGACATGGTGTTTTCCTGCTATGAGGATGGTGCTGTTAGACTATGACACCTTTCGATAGGTTGGTGATATTTCAGCCTATGAAATACAGTAATATGACTTCCACAAGGCAGAGCTTAGTCTTGGGAAATGGAGGGCATATCTTAGCCCGAAAGAGAAGCAAAGTAAATAATTCTTGAGAGACAGCACCTAGTCTCGGTGAAAAGCAAATTGGAGGCAGAGCTTAACCTCATGCAAGTATGGGGACAAAGCTTAGCCTCATACAAGATGTGGAAGGCCGAGATTAGCCTTATGCATAATGGAGGTAGAGATTAGCCTTATGCAAGAGAAAGAAGAGATTAGCCTTATTCAGATGGAGGTAGAGCTTAACCTCATGCAACATGGGGGACAGAGCTTAGTCTAATGCAAGATGATAGCAGAGCTTAGCCTTATGCAAGATAGAAGGCAGATATTAGCCTTATGCGGAATGGAGGCAGAGATTAGCCTTATGCAAGAGAAGGCAGAGATTAGCCTTATGCAAGATGTAAGGCAGAGATTAGCCTTATCCAGATGGAGGCAGAAATTAGCCTCATGCAAAATGTGGGACATAGCTTAGTTCCATGCAAGATGAAGGCAGAGCATAGACTTATGCAAATGAAGGTAAAGATTAGCCTTATGCAAGAGAAGGCAGAGATTAGCCTTATGCAGATAGAGGTAGAGCTTAACCTCCTGAAACATGCAGGACATAGCTTAGTCCCATGCAAGATGAAGCCAGAGCTTAGCCTTATGCAAGATGGAAGGCAGATGTTAGCCTTATGAAAAATGAAGGCAGAACTTAGCCTTGTGCAGAAGATTAAATAGTAAATGATAGTAGAATTTCTTAGCTGGCAGCAGGCTTTGATATTGTGATTGTTGTGAGCATTGTGACTATGGAGCATTGTCTGTTCGTGCTGATAGCAAATGTCGGCAAGTGCGATGGTTTCGAGGATTGTGATTTTGAACATGTTCGTTCTTTGTTCCTGCATCCAAAGAAAAATTGTGAGTTCTATAGATTGGGAAGGCTGGTTCGTATCCTCGGTAACTTTGCTTGACTCGTTCTGCTCGGTCTGATGATCCTGTTTAAATCAGCGGGGTAACGTTTGCTAAACAGAGCTATATTTTGAAAATAAGCATGCATGATTTTTTAAAGACATAATATGAAATATATTTCAAGAAATTTAGATGAACCGATGACTGTGACACAGTTCAAGACATTGCAACCTCTCATGCTACGGAATTTTGAGGGTCCTCCTCAAAATTCTGCCCCAGTTTCCAATTGTGGGGGGAAATGAGATTTTTATTGAATTGTGACCGAACCCATAGGGCTGCCTACATATCCCCTCTTAAACGGAAATAGGTCGGGCGTAGTTCAGTTTACCTCATTTGAGAAATAGCATAAAGAATTACACATAGTATCGGTTCACGGCATCTGAATTGATTGGCTTTGGCCATACTTCTTCGTCCATTTTTGCAAGTATAAGAGCTCCTCATGTCAATACTCGGTGAACCATGTATAGACCTTGCCAGTTGGGAGAGAATTTCCATTTGGCTTCATCTTGATGTGGAAAGATCTTCTTTAACACCAGCTGCCCTGGTGTGAACTGTCTTGTTTTGACTCTCTTTTGTTGAAGGCTCTGGTCATTCTATTCTGATAAAGCTATCTGTGACATACTGCATTCATTCTTATCCCATCTATGAGGGCTAGTTTCTCACAACGACTTTTTACCCACTCTGCATCGGAGCTCAGCTTCTTGTATGATCCTTAAGGAAGAAATCTCCACTTTGGTGGGAATAACAAATTCCGTGCCATAAACCAGCAGGTAAGGAGTTTCCCTAGTTGACATACAGACTGTGGTGCGGTATCCCAGTAAAGTAAATCATAGCTTTTCGTGCCACTGTCTGTGTTTTTCTATCATCTTTCTCAATATCTTCTTGATGTTCTTGTTGGTGGCTTCTAGAACTCCATTCATCTGAGGTCTATAGGTTGTGGAATTCTTGTGCTTGATTTTGAAAGTCTTACACATAGCTTTCATGAGGTCACTGTTGAGGTTGAAGCCGTTGTCGGTGATGATCGATTCTGGAACTCCGAACCGACAAATAATACGGTCACGGACAAAGTATGTCATGGCTTTCTTAGTTACTGCTTTGTACGATGATGCTTCGACCCATGTAGTGAAATAATCAATTTCTACCAAGATGAACATGTGTCCATTTGAGGCAGTAGGCTCGATAGGTCCAATGACGTCCATTCCGCAGGCGGCAAATGGCCATGGTGAGCTCGTTGCATTGAGCTCGTTTGTGGGTACCTTTATCATATTTGCATGTACCTGACATCGGTAGCATTTCCGGACATACTGGATGCAGTCTGTTTCCATGGTCATCTAGACATAATCGTCTCCGAGTATCTTCTTGGCTAAGACAAAACAGGAACTAGTGTCACAAGTTCTACGGGCATACTAACAGAATATACAAAACAAAATATACAATACCACTGTCTGAAAGGAATAGACGGGAAGTAAGAAAAAGAAAACTCCAAGGTGTTTCTGAGGATCGTCAGGAGAAACAGCTCACCGTGAAGTCGGGTCCAACTAAGATCAGAATCGAGATCCGGTCTGATAACCATAAGCACCAGCCTCAGAACCTGTACAATTAAGTACATAAGTACAACATGAGTACATAAACAAATATGTACCCAGTGAGTATCCCACCTAACCTCGAAGAGGTAGTGACGAGAGGTAGACGTGATACTTACAAGGGTCAACATTTTCTAAATAACATGATTTAATAGGATCTAGGCAGGCATAACAGTCGTAGAAATCACAAGGAGATAAATCATCAAGTATAGTTGTATTTACCTTTGCATGTCAAATTACAGTAGCACATAATGTACTAAATTCCCTTATTAACATGAACCAGTTTGTACAATTACAACAAATTTCCAGTGAATCATACAACACATATTAGGCCGGACACGTACGACCGAAACGTCGCGAAAAATAAATGTGCACTGCCGAGGATCGAACGGCTCAAACCATAGATGTATCTATTACCCTGCTCGCGAATCGAACATGCGACGCGGTTGACATAATAGTAGGGCTATTCCGCTCACGAATCATACATGTGACGCGGTGCCGCGTACATACATAAAATTATTATTTTTTTTAGGGAATTACCATAGATTATTATTTAAGGCAAGAACCTAAGCAATATATCATGGACCACAATTCACTAATATACTCATGCCAAATCAAGGATAATAGCAATTCAAGATACGTTTAGGAATACACGTGAGGCACATATATGCAAGCTCGTGAGTCCTAGAACTACTCAACATAACATAGTAGTAGCTACGCACGGACTATCGTCACTTCGTGCGTGCGTAGCCCCCGCAAATAAGGACATGCAATTATTTATAATCACCTATGGAGACAATTCCCCCTTACAAGGTTAGAAAGGAGACTCACCTCGCGTCGAACCTACTTCCCGGACCAAGAACGCACCCGAAACTCTGAACTCTACACCCGAAGACTCGAAACTAGCCAGATGTTATACAAATTCATTAATTTATGCTCAAAATATGGAAATTCTCCTACTCATTTAGTAATTTTCCCATTCTTGAAGAAATTCTAAAATCCAACCCCGGGCCCACATGCTCGGATTCCACAAATTCTCGAAGGAAACACTCACCCATATCCTATGGATCATTAATATACGATTTCTACTTGATTTCATAGCTAATTCACGGATAAATTCTCAAATTATCGAAAGCCCTAGGTTACTACCCCATTCTTGAATTTCCACTAATTTAGGTAGTTAATTAAGCTAGTATTCCATGCATGAAGCTAATATTAGAGTAGAATATACTTACCTTCAATAACCAGGTCGTTTTCCCCTCTAAAATGATGGAAATCTCCCCAAGAAAGAAGAAGAATATAAGGGAAATGAGTTAATTCCCGTGTATAAAAACACATTGTCTGAACAGCGTTTCCGCACGTGCGGTCTCGCACATGCGAGCAAATTCTCGCACCTGTGGAATTGAACTAGGATGCCTGGGCCTGCACCTGCGGAGTGGAGACCGCACCTACGGCTCCGCTCCTACGGAGTTTTATCTGCACCTACGAGAATTGGCCTGACCACTGGGAGTCGCACCTGCAAGGCTGGGACTGCAGGAGCGGTCTCGCACCTGCGACTGGCAACCGCACCTGCGGTCACACCAGAACAGGTGCACCAGCAGCTATTGCGGTTGGGTTTTGGCCTCGTGTGGTGTCTGGAGGCACCTGGGCCTACCCGAACCCCCATCCAAATATACCATCGAGTCTCAAATCATAATACGGACTAGCTCCAGCCTTCGGAACACCCAAAACAACGCTAAAACTGAAAATCACACCTCAAAACCCCTAGAACCAAACTTAGGAACTTTAAGTTTTCTAGACTTCGCTAACAACGCGCCTAAATGACCTATACTACTTGGAATGACACCAAATTCTGCAGGCAAGTCCTAAATGACAAAACAGAATTATTCCCGGTCTCGGAATTCTGTTCGGACCTCGATATCGCAAAAACACGTCCCAAACTATAATACGTACTTAAGGAACTCTTAATTTAAGATTGGGCGCCAAAATGCTCCCGGGTTATCAGAAACACATTCCGAACCTACGCCTAGTTCCGGAATCATCACACGAAGCTACAAGAATTGTCGAAACTCGATTCCGATGTCGTTTACTAAAAATGTTGACCGAAGTCAAACTTGGCCTTAAAGTCCAACCTTAAGGAACCAAATGTTCCTATAGCACTCTAAACACCCCCAAATCCATGACCGCCAGTCGCCGCAAGTCATAAATCATAATAAACCATTGTGGGAGATTTCATTTAGGGGATTAGGGTCCGATAACGTAAAATGAGCGGTCGGGTCGTTACATTCTCCACATCTTAAACAAACGTTCGTCCTTGAACGGGTCTAGAATCATACCCGGAGTGCTGAATAAGTGTGGATATCTGCTCCGCATGTCCTTCTCGAACTCCCAGGTCGCCTCCTCGACTGGTTGGCCTTTCCACTGGACCTTTATGGCAGAAACTCTCTTTGACCTCAACTGGCGGTCATGTATATCAATAATAGCAACGGGCTCCTCCTGGTAGCCCAACCTCTCATCCAACTGAATAGTGCAGAAATCAACCGCGTGAGAGAAATCGGCGTGGTACTTCCGGAGCATGGATACATGAAAAACTAGATGAACTCTTGATAAACTGGGAGGTAAGGCTAGCCCATAAGCAACCTCCCCAACTCGCCTCAACACCTCGAAGGGACCTATAAACCTCGGGCTCATCTTGCCCTTCTTCCCAAACCTCACAATACCCTTCGTAGGCGAGACTTTCAACAAGACCTTATCTCCCTCCATAAATGATACATCACGCGCCCTCTGATCCGCGTAACTCTTCTGTCTGGACTGTGCTGTGCGGAGCCTCTCCTGAATCAACTTCACTTTCTCCAAAGCATCCCTCACCAGGTCGGTGCCATATAACTTAGCCTTGCCAGGCTCAAATTTTACGCCCGATAGGAGAATGACATCGCCGACCATACAAAGCCTCAAATGGTTCCATCTCAATGCTGGACTGATAACTATTATTGTAAGCAAACTCGGCCAAAGGCAAGAACTGGTCCCACTGACCTCCAAAGTCAATCACACATGCCCTGAGCATGTCCTCCAATATCTGAACATTACGCTCTGACTGACCATCAGTCTGAGGGTGAAATGTTGTGTTGAGGTCTATCTGGGTACCCATCTTACCATGTAATGCTCTCCAGAAGTGCGAGGTGAACTGAGGACCTCGATTTGATATAATGGAAACCGGCACACCATGAAACCGGACTATCTCCCGAATGTAGATCTGGGCAACCTCTCAGAAGTATAAGTAATAGCTAGTGGAATGAAATGTGCCGATTTGGTCAACCTATCCACAATGACCCAAACCGCGTCAACCTTCCGCAAATTCCGAGGCAACCCAACCACGAAGTCCATAGAGATGCACTCCCATTTCTACTCAAGAATGGGCATCTGCTGAAGTAGGCTTCCTGGCCTCTGGTGCTCATACTTCACCTGTTGGTAATTAAGACACCTAGCCACATACTCCACAATGTCCTTCTTCATTCTCCTCCACCAGTAATGATGCTTCAAATCACGATACATCTTCGTAGCACTAGGATGAATAGAATACTGAGAACTATGTGCCTCCTCTAGAATCCTCTCCCTCAGGCCATCAATCTTAGGAACACATAAGAGGCCCTGAAGTCTCATAACACCATCCTCGTCAATAATAATCTCCTTGGCACTGCCCTGAACCACTGTCTCTCGTAGCTCAGCCAAACACTTATCATCATACTACCGAGCCTTAATCTCCTCAATAACAAAGACTGAGCAATCACATATGTAAAAACTCGACGAGGCTCTGAAAGGTCTAATCTCACCAGGCGATTAGCCAATGACTGAATGTCCAAGGCTAGAGGTCTCTCATCTGCTGCAATATAATCCAAGCTACCCATACTCTCTGCCTTCCTGCTCAAAGCATCTGCTACCACGTTTACCTTGCCTGGGTGATAAAGAATGGTGATGTCATAATCCTTCAACAACTCAAGCCACATTAGCTACCTCAAATTAATATCCTTCTTCTTGAACAAGTGCTGCAAGCTACGATGGTCTGTATAAACCTCACAGGACACTCCATACAAGTAGTGCCTCCAAATCTTAAGAGCATGAACAATCGCCGCCAACTCGAAATCATGCACAGGGTAATTCTATTCATGAACCTTCAGCTGGCGCGAAGAATGAGCAATAAATTTCCCTTCCTGCATCAATACACACCCCAAGCAAACACGCGAAGCGTCGCAATATACCTTATACATCCCAGAACCAGAAGGCAATACTAGAACTGGTGTTGAGGTCAATGTTTTCTTGAGCTTCTGAAAGCTCTCCTCACACTCGTTAGACCATCAAAATGGGGCATTCTAATGAGTCAATATAGTCAATGGATCTGCAATAGAAGAGAACCCCTCCACAAATCGATGATAATAGCCTGCTAGGCCCAAGAAGCTCCTGATCTCTGTAGCTGAAGTAGGACGCAACCAACTCTGAACCGCCTCAACCTTCTGAGGATCGACCTTGATACCCTCTCCAGATACCACATGCCCCAAGAATTCCATGGAATCCAACAAGTACTCACACTTGGAGAACTTAGCATATAGTTTTTGTTCTCGCAAAGTCTGGAGCACAACTCTCAAATGTTGCTCGTGCTCCCCTAGACTACGTGAGTAAATCAAAATGTCATCAATGAAGACAATGAAAAAGGAGTCAATATACGGCCTGAACACCCTATTTATCAAGTCCATTAATGCCGCTTGAGCATTAGCCAAATCGAAGGACATCACTAGGAACTCATAATGGTCATATCTCATACGAAAAGCAGTTTTCGGAACATCTGAAGCCCGAATCGTCAACTGATGATACCCCGATCTCAAGTTAATCTTAGAAAACACCCGAGCACCCTGCAACTGGTCAAACAAATCATCGATGCGCGGCAAAGGATACTTGTTCTTAATGGTGACCTTGTTCAACTGGCGGTAATCAATACACATCCGCATAGACCCATCCTTCTTCTTTCCAAATAGAACTGGAGCACCCTACGGCGGTACACTCGGCCTGATGAACCCCTTAGCTAACAACTCCACAAGCTTCTCCTTCAACTCTTTCGGAGCCATACGGTATGGAGGAATAGATATAGGTTGGTTGCTTGAAGCTAAGTCAATGCAAAAATCAATATCACAATCTGGAGGCATGCCCAGAAGATCCGAGGAAATACATCAGCAAACTCTCAAACCATTGGCACTGAATCAATCGTTGGAGACTCGGCGGTGGTGTCCCGCACGTAAGAAAAATAGGCTAGACAACCCTTCTCGACCATATTTCGAGCCTTCAAGAATGAAATAACTCGGCTGGTTGTACTAACTGAGGAACCTCCCCACTCCAGCCTAGGTGACTTGGGCATGGCTAAAGTAACTCTCTTGGTATGGAAATCTAGCACGCCATGATAAGGAGATAGCCAATCCATGCCCAAAATAATCTCAAAATCAACCATGTCGAGACATAAGAGATCCGCTCAAGTCTCGAATCCACAAAATGAAATCACATAGGACCGACAAATCTGGTCTACAACCATAGAATCGCCCACGGGAGTGGACACATAAATAAGAGAACCCAAGGACTCGAGGGACATCCAGAAAATGAACAAATAAGACTGAAACATAGGAATAAGTGGATCCTGGGTCAAATAACACATATGCCTCTCTACTGCATACTGTAATAATACCTGTGATCACGACGTCTGAGGTCACTGCATCTGATCTGGCCGGGATAGCATAAAATCTAGCTGGAGCACCGGAAGACTGAGCCCCACCAGAATGAACAAGAGCTGGCTGACCTCTGCTGGCATGAATAGGGGCTGGCAGAGCTCCCTCTGCCTGGCCTCCACCTCTGGGATGACCTCTACCAGTCTGCCCTCTACCTCTGGGTGGACGAACCGCCTGTGCTGAAAATATAGGCTGATAGCTCTACTGAACGGCCTTGCCCCGAAGCCTGGGACAAGTCCTCCTCATATGGCCTGGATCCCCACACTCATAACATCTGGCTGGTGGCATGGCCTGCTGCCCTGAAGAAGGACCCTAGACAGCTAGGGGTCGGGGAGAACTCTCCGGCATGGCACTGAAGTAAGGAATAGACGACCTCTGATGACTGGAATACCCGCTTGAGGAACCCTGAATGGCTGGTGGGCGGTAGGAAATCTCTGGCATGGGGCTGAAATAGGGCCTCACTGGAGCACCATGGGGAGGTGGTGGAGGAGCTGAATATGGAGGCCTGCTAGACTGGCCTCTACCGAACTGACCTCTACCCCTGGCTAAGGTACCTCTGAAATCTCCTGAATATCTAGCCCTATTATCCTACTGACCCTACTCTCTGCCTCTCAAACGATAACCCTCAATCCGGCGAGCTATCTCGACCACAAGTTGATAAGGAGTCCCATCTCTACCTCTCGGGCCATGTTGGCCCTAATGCTTGAGTGCAGCCCTGCTAAAAATCTCCGCACTCTCTCAGCATCAGTAGGCAATATCATAAGGGCATGACGGGACAACTCAGAAAACCTGACCTCGTAATTTTTCATTGACATCTTCCCCTTCTCCAGCTACTCAAACTGATATTGCAGCTCTTCCCTCTCGGAGGTTGGAATATACCTGTTCAGGAACAGCTGAGTGAACTGCTCCCAAGTGATGGTAGGGGAACCTGCTGGTCTACCCAGAATGTAGGACTGTCACTATCTGCGGGCCCTGCCCTCAAGCTGGAAAGTAGTGAAGTCCACTCTATGGGACTCTAGTATCCTCATGTTGTGCAGTATGTCCCTGCACCTATCAATAAAGTCCTGGGCATCCTCACCCTTCTCACCCCCGAAGATAGGAGGGTGCAATCGGGTCCACCTATCTAGTAACTTCTGCAGATCGCCGTCCGCAGCTTGTCTAAGCTCAGGTGCTGCTGCTACTGGCTGGGCTCCACCTACGGGCAGTGTACCCGGGGTATGATGAAGTGCTGCTATCTGGCCTGCAGCCTGGGCAGTAGGGGTCTAGGCTCCCCCTCTTGCCTGAGATGTGGCAGGATCCGTTGGAAATAAACAAGCCTAAGACATAGTGTCCATGAATCGCATCATATGGCCCATGATCTCCTGGAATCCTGGTGCTGTCATAAAGTCTACTGGAGCAGGACCTGCTGAGGGCACCTCGCCCTGCTCCTCTATAGTGGAGTCCTCTGGTGGTACGATTGGGATAGCTCGGGGATGCCCTCGTCCCCTACCTCGGGCCGGTGCCCTCTCCCGGCCTCTGCCATAGCCGCGAACAATGGGGATAGCGGCCCCTTCCGGATCTGGAACATCGGATGTACGCTTCCTCACCATCTGTGAGAGAATAGAAGAACGAAATTTAGTAAACCATTGACTGCACGATAGAATAAAAATAAGGAGAGGTTTTCCTAACACCCTATACCTCCCGAAGATAAGTACAGCGTCTCCATACCGATCTGCAAGACTCTACTAGGTTTGCCTGTGACTTGTGAGACCTACATGAACCTAGTGCTCCGATACCATGTTGTCACGACCCACAATCCTAACTGAGGTCGTGATGGCGCCCCGCAGCGGGGTCAGGCAAGCCGACTCTTACTTTACTAAAGGTTCCTTCTTATTACTTTAAACACTTTAAAATACACTCAGTTTTTAAAAGTTAAAATCATGATTGGACAAGGACAATTAGCCAGTTTTTAATCAAAACAGTCATGATGAGGAATGAACCAATATGTATATATACAGATCTGTAAACCAAAATAACAACAACGTGTGTGCCAGGAACTAGTGTCACAAGTTCTACGGGCATACTAACAGAATATACAAAACAAAATATATAATCCCACTGTCTGAAAGGAATAGAATGGAAATAAGAAAAAGAAAACTCCAAGGTGCCGCTGAGGATCATCAGGAGAAGCAGCTCACCGTGAAGTCGAGTCCAACTGAGATCAAAATCGAGATCCGGTCTGATAACTAGATGCACCAGCCTCAGAACCTATACAATTAAGTACAGAAGTGGAGCACGAGTACATAAACAAATATGTACCCAGTGAGTATCATGCCTAACCTCGAAGAGGTAGTGACGAGAGGTAGACGTGATACTTACTAGGGTCAACATTTTCTAAATAACATGATTTAATAGGAACTAGGCAGGCATAACAGTCGTAGAAATCACGAGATAAATCATCAAGTATAGTTGTATTTACCTTTGCATGTCAAATTACACTAGCACATAATGTACTAAATTCCCTTATTAACATAAACCAATTTGTACAACTACAACAAATTTCCTGTGAATCATACAACACATATTAGGCCGGACACGTACGGTCGAAACGTCGCGAAAAATAAATGTGCACTACCAAGGGTCGAACGGCTCGAACCATAGATGCATCTATTACCCCGATCACGAATCGAACATGCGACGCGGTTGACAAAATAGTAGGGCTATTCCGCTCACGAATCATACATGTGACGCGGTGCCGCGTACATACATAAAATTATTAATTTTTTTTAGGGAATTACCATAGATTATTATTTAAGGCAAGAACCTAAGCAATATATCATGGACCACAATTCACTAATATACTCATGCCAAATCAAGGATAATAAGCAATTCAAGATACGTTTAGGAATACACGTGAGGCACATATATGCAAGCTCGTGAGTCCTAGAACTACCCAACATAACATAGTAGTAGCTACGCACGGACTCTCGTCACTTCGTGCATGCGTAACCCCCGCAAATAAGGACATGCAATTATTTATAATCACCTATGGGGAAAATTCCCCCTTACAAGGTTAGAATAGAGACTGACCTCGCGTTGAACCTACTTCCCGGACCAAGAACGTGCCCGAAACTCCGAACTCTACACCCGAGGACTCGAAACTAGCCAAATGTTATACAACTTCATTAATTTATGTTCAAAATATGAAGGTTCTCCTACTCATTTAGTAAATTTCCCATTCTTGAAGAAATTCTAAAATCCAACCCCGGGCCCACATGCTCGGATTTCACAAATTCGAGAAAGGAAACACTCACCCATAGCCTAAGGATCATTAATATACGATTTCTACTTGATTTTATTGCTAATTCACGAATAAATTATCAAATTATCGAAAGCCCTAGGTTACTACCCCATTCTTGAATTTCCACTAATTTAGGTAGTTTATTAAGCAAATATTCCATGCATGAAGCCAATATTAGAGTAGAATTTACTTACCTTCAATAACCAGGTCGTTTGCCCCTCCAAAATAGTGGAAATCGCCCCAAGATAGAAGAAGAATAAGATAAGGAAATGAGTTAATTCACGTGTATAAAAACACACTGTCTGAACAGCGTTTCCGCACCAGCGGTCTCGCACCTGCGAGCAAAAGCTCGCACCTGCGGAAATGGACTAGGATGATTGGGCCCGCACTTGCAGAGTGGAGACCGCACCTCTGGCTCTGCTCCTGCGGAGTTTTATCCGCCCCTGTAAAATTGGCTTGACCACTGGGAGTCGCACCTGCGAGGCTGGGACCGCAGGAGCGGTCCCGCACCTGCGGTCACACCAGAACAGGTGCACCAGCAGCTATTGCAGCTGGTTTTTGGCCTCGTGTGGTATTCGGGAGGTACCTGGGCCCACCCGAGCCCCCGTCCAAATATACCAACGAGTCCCAAATCATAATACGGACTCGCTCGAGCCTTTGGAACACCCAAAAAAATGCTAAAACTCAAAATCACACCTCAAAACCCCTAGAACCAAACTTAGGAACTTTAAGTTTTCTAGACATCGCTAACAACGTGCCGAAATGACCTATACTACTCGGAATGACACCAAATTGTGCAGGCAAGTCTTAAATGACATAACGGAATTATTCCCGGTCTCAAAATTCCGTTCACACCTCGATATCGCAAAAACACGTCCCAACCCATAATAGGAACTTAAGGAACTCTTAATTAAATATTGGGCGTTGAAACGCTCCCGGGTGATCAGAAACCCATTCCGAACCTACGCCCAGGTTCGGAATCATCATACGAAACTACTGGAATCCTCAAAACTCTTGAACACCTGGAATAACAATAGGCACAGCTGGTGCCTGTGCTTGAGCTGGCCCACTGGAGCATTTGGGGCTGGGACCTGATCTGGAATAATAGGCGGGTCCATAGGTACCGCCCCCGCAGTTGCGCGGGCTGCACCTCTACCTCTACCATGGCCTCGCCGGCGGCCTTGACCCCTCTTGGGTCCCACTGGTGGCTGATCGCCCTGACCGGTAGCGCGTGTCCTCACCATCCGTGAGAGAATGAAACAATAGAAGTTTAATTGCCGGAATCAATAGATTCGTACGAGAAGAATTCAAGAAATGTGAGATTTTTCCTAAAGGTTCTGCAGCTTCTCGAAGATAAGTACAAATGTCTCTTTACCGATCCGCAAGACTCTATTGAACCTGCTCATGACTGATAAGTCTTGTGTAACCTAGGCTCTGATACCAAGTTGTCACGACCCTAAATCCTACACTGGCCGTGATGGCGCCTATCGTAGTACTAGGCTAGCCAATTTACTGGACATAATACAAAGAACTTTCCATTTAAAACAATTTTGCACTTTATCAAAAAATCATGCACGTTTAGTATTTCAAAATCTGCGGATAATCAAGAAAGACATTTGAACAAAAATCCCCAAAACCTGGAGTCAACAGTCATGAGCGCTAAATAGAACATAGAATCTGACACAATATTTCCTTAATACATCAAGTCTAGGAAAATTTAAATATGCGACAAATTAGAGGGAGAAGGGTGGGGCTGCGAACGTCATGCAGCTACCTCACTATCTCCGACCAGCTCCACTAAGAACAATTGAGTCTCACTCGATCCGGGCACCTGGATCTGCACAAAAGGTGCAGGGAGTAATGTGAGTACACCAACTCAGTAAGTAACGAATATAAATAAGGACATGAGTGTAGTGACGAGCTTTAAAATCATGCAAGGATCATTTAAGAAATATCAGTGGAAAAACGCTAAAACAAGTCAGGAAATCTACGTTCCGAAAGCTTCATAAACTCCATTTTTCCCTTTTTCCAATCTCATGTAAAACATTTATTCAACATTTATCGTTTAGAGGCAGAAATACAAAAAAGAGTGAAAACAATAGTTTCATAGAAAATAAGCCCCTCGGGCATAGTGTCACTCACAAATAAAGCCTCTCGGGCAAGCCTCTCAGTCACTCGTGACTCATCTCTCATCAATCAGTACTCATACTCGGCACCCACACTCAATAGGTGACATATAATAACCAATGCGACATGCAACCCGATCTATGTATATATACATATATATAACGATGCGGCGTGCAGCCTGATCCATAAATAGTCGACTGCGCTCACTGGGGGTGTACAGACTCTGGTGGGGCTCCATCAGCCCAAACGCTATATCGCTGCGGCGTGCAGCCCGATCCAATATATATATATCGCTGCAGCGTGCAGCCCGACCCAATATAAGTATATATGTATATAATGTTGCTGCGTGCACCCCGATCCATCACTATCCTCACAAATTCGGCTCTCGGCCCCGCTTAGTCATCACCCTTACAAGTCGCTCGTGCATCTCACCACAATCACATGAACTCAGCCCAAAACATTTTTCATTTGTCTTAAAACAGGGTGATAAAAAGGAATGAAAATGAACAAGTATAAATGATGACTGAGATCATATTTTCTATCCAAAAAAAAAAAAACAGTGTGAGAAATAGTAGTAAAACACCCCTGAGGGTCCAAACAGGTCGGTACAAGGCCCCAAACATGGCCTACAACCCAAATATAGTGTAATTCCCTAAAACACGGAGTATCATCTGATTTCAATTCAAATACGCGGCTTAATAGTCGCTACAGGATGGACCATGTCACAATCCCTACCGGTGCACGCCCACACACCCGTCACCTAGCATGTGCATCACTTCATTTATCAAAACAATACGAAATGTCGGGGTTTCATACCCTCAGGTCAAGATTTATGTTTGTTACTTACCTCAAACCGGAAGGAAACTACTCTGCGATGCCTTTGCTTCTCGAGTCGGCCTCAATGCGCTCCGAATCTATTCAAAACAGATTCATATCATCAAGATACGCTAAAGGGACAAAGCCCACTCGAAAATATCCAAGTTACATCAAAAATACCGAAATTGGTCAAACCCGACCCCCGAGCCCACATCTTGGATTCCGATAAAAATCACAAAACTAAAATCCTTACGCTCTCACGAGTTCATACATACCGAATACATCAAAATCCAACCACAAACGACCCCTCAATTTCTTAATTTAAGTCCCCAATTCTCAAGCCCTAAAACCACCAAATTTCGTCATAAATTTCACCTCTAATCAGTCAAATAACACCATAGAAATGAGGTTTAGGTCCAAAAATCTTACCTCCACGAAGTTCCCTTGATTTCCCTCTTCAAATCACTCGTACAAGCTCCAACCCGTATGAGGATTTTGATGAAATAAGCCAAAATTTGCAAAGGCTACTATTTATATGTTCTGCCCAGCAATCTCGCACCTGCGACAAAAATCCCGCACCTGCGGAAAAATCCTTCGCAGGTGCGGAATCTCACTCAAGCCCAAAATTTTGCATATGCGCTCCTCAGCACGCACCTACGGGCCTGCAGGTGCAACCCAACTTCCGCACCTGTGCTCCCAAGCGAGGTTCCTATTTTCCGCATCTGCGCAAGGTGTTACACACCTGCTCCTTCGCACCTGCAGCTCCTCATACGCAGGTGCGGCAACACCAGAAGGCCTGCACCAGCATCCCTTTGCTGCAATTTTTCAAACTTCCAACCTTCCTAAATCATCCAAAATAAATCCCGAGCCCCTCGGGGCCTCAACAAAAAGTACCTACAAGTCATATATTAATATACCAACCTAGTAGAACCCTCAGAATGCTCAAAATAACATCAAAACACCAAATCGCATCCAAATTCAAGCCTAAGGATTCCTAAACTTCTGAAATTTGCCAACTATGTGGAAACCACCCAAACCACGTCCGGATGACCTGAAAATTTGCACACACATCCTAAATGACACTACGGACCTGTTCCAACTTCCAAAATTCCATTCCGAACCCGATAGCTTATTTTCCACTGCCGACCGTAAACCGCCAAAAATCCAATTTCGCAAATGGCGGTCTAATTCTACTCCGGACCTCCGAATGACATTCAGAACACACTCCTAAGTCCCAAATTACCTAATGAAACTATTCGATCCATGAAATCCCCATTCCGAGATCATTTACCTGTAAGTCAACTTCCGATTGACTTTTCCAACTAAATCACCAATCATAGAGACTAAGTGTCTCATTTCTCACCACAACCAACTAGAACCCGAATCGATTGAACCAACGCAACATAAAAGAGCTCAACCAAACAATAATGAAGCAAAAAGGGAAAGAAAACAGGGCTAAACTCTCGGAACGACCGGTCGGGTCGTTGCTAGGACAACTGTCCTTATTATAAAATGTTCTAGTACTTTCTGAATAATTTTAGAATTAGGTTTCCAAAATCGACCCTCAAGGGTCTTGGAATTATCTCAAAACCAGATTGGTTCTGGGCCTGAGTCAAGTGACTCTTGTCCTGAAGATCTTGGGCTCTTAAACTTTTAACAAAGCTATGGGCATGTCTAATTAGCCAGGCTCAATAATAATAAAATAACAAAGCTATGGGCATGTCTATTTAGCCAGGCCCAATTTATTTAAAATTAAATAACAGGAAATAAAATGCAACAGTAAGTAAAAAATAAATAAACTTAACACTGATTAATTCGTTTTACTTAATTAGTTAGTGCAAACAAAATAACAAATGATGTAAAAATTAACAGAATATATTTAAGCCCTGATTTTGTATATTTTTTAATTAAGTCCCGTTTAGTTAGTTAACTAATTATAACAGAGATAACTAACCATGATAATTAACAAAATAAATATAGAACATAAATGCGTAAATAAAAGCGGAAATAACAAAACAAATAAAAAAATGTTGAAAAACATAAATAATAAAAAAAATGCAGAAAATAACAGAAATAAATAAAACACGTAAATAACAGGAAAACAAATGCGGAAAACAGAATAAATAAAAAAATACATAAACAAATTAAGGAAAGCGGAAAATAAAGAGAAAAATTAAATGGGTTTAACCGTGAAAAACCCCTCATACCAAGACTCTCATCTAGGATCTGAGATTCTTGATGGGAAATCTTGACAGGAGGATGTTTTAGCGGCTAGGGAGATTTTTAACGGATCTAGGGTTTTGGAGACCCTAGATCTAAGATCCAAGGATTTTGGTTGGGTTTTTGGGGATTTGGTTGGTAGGATGAGATTCAAGGAAGTGAGGAGAGTGTATGGTGTGAGTTTGAGGAGTTTTGAACTCCACCGCCGACTTAGGCAATTTCCGGCGGCGGGGTTTGGGCGGCACTAAGGTTTTCAGCCACTGGTGGGGTGAGGTAGAGGAGGAGAGGAGGAGTAGATTGAAGTTATTTTGGTGATGTTTAGGGGTTCGCTGCTGCCGGTGGTGAATTCTGGCGGGCGGCGCCACCGTGGAGGGGGCGGCAGCTGCAGAGAGAGAAGAGAGAGATGGGGAGGCTTTAGGTTTGGGGAGTTGTGAGAGATTTGAGAGAGTGGGGAGTTTGGAAATGAGGGGGATGGAGGTTTTAGGACACTTTCATATTAAAAGGGGAGGGAGTTCTGGACCGTTAGATCTAGTGGAGATCAATGACCAAGATTAAAAGGGGGGAAGATGGGTTGTTTCGACTTGGGGTGTTTTGGATTAATTTTTGGGATTGGGCTTGGTGTCAAAGATTTTGCCCAATCCGATTTTTAAGTTAATTAGTCTCTTAATTAATTAATTAATTTTATATCTAACTAATTTAATTAAATACTAAATTATCTTAAATTGTAAAAATTACACTACTTATCTTTTTGGTACTATTTACATAATTAGCCGATTTTAATTTTAAACGGAAAAAATTACTAGTTTTAATTATTGAAACTAAAATGTCAAAATAACAATTTTTTGCGCTTTTCTTTTTAATTATGTAATTAGGTATTGAATTAAATTACAAACCTGATAATGCAAGATGATGAAAATTTAAATATTTTTATAACTTAAAAATAAGAAATGCAATTAAAAATGCAAATAATTTCAAATAAATAACAAAAAATTCTATAAGAAAATCTAAAACTAAATAGGACTAATTTATTTATTAATTTTGTAGGAATAATTTTATAGGGTAAAAATTAAAAGCTCACACTGTTAATAGTAAAACTCTCACACTAAACCAACCACACCCAGCAAGCAAGACATGTAAAGCACACAAGATTTCTGTTTTTTTTTTAAATTACTCAAGCCCTAAAATCTCAAGAGTTTCTGCCATTGTATCAGTTCATACAAGAAGAGGCGCAGAAAAAACAATAAAATTCAAAAGATAGGAGAGAAATCCACATACCTTGAGAGTGATAAGTGAAATTTTTGCAATGGAATTGAAGAATGGAGAAAGAGATGATTTCAGGGGTTAGAGGAATAGGAATAGTCGTTACTGTGTTTTGAGGAAAAGTGCGCGTTCCTTGTTATTTTCAGTGTTTTAAGGTTTAGGACTTACCTGTTAAACGCGATCGCGTGAGTAAACTCGCGTTCGCGTAGAACAATTTTACCAAAATGAAGCGACCGCGTTTCTCTTTCCGCGATCGCATAGAGATAGAAAAATCTTGGTTTTCGCGAATGCATGGCATGTTATGCGATCGCAGAGTGCAACAGTTTTCTTCAGTTTGCATCAACCATTGCTTTTGGCTCTCCGGACCACTCCGAACTTCTCAAATCAACTCCAAAAATTTTAAAAAATTTAATGTTGGTTCATTAGAACCATATAAAGCAACACCCAAAACTCCCATTAAGAGTAAAACAGAACCCCCCGCCGTGTACAAAATAAATTTTGTAGCTGAGTACAGGCGTTTCTTTCCTCCCCACATGCATAGAAGTAGATAAACATGAATTAATTCTAACTCCCACATGATGAAAAAAAGTAAAAGGTCCCGAGACGAAAATGATCCAATTTTGACCATTGTACATTGCTAACATGAGAAAATGGAATAATCGAGAATCTCGAGTAACTGGCAAAGCCTCTAAAGAAGCTATGGCAGATTAGTGAAAAATAATATTCTAAGCTATTCTAAAAAGGAAAATTTCAAAACCAACTAAAAATATAGAAAATGATGGGTTGCCTCCCACCAAGCGCCGCATTTAACGTTGTGACACGACGCGGATCAACTTTATCACTTCTCTCGCCACTTGGACGATTTGAATTGGGAAACTAACTTGGAATCAAGCTTGTGACCACGAGCGGTGGGGATTGGTAAGTAGATGATCAATCCAAACGTCAATTTCTTCATTTTGCATTCCTTGTTTTTCATATGAGGAATGACGTTTTGCCTTATTCCCTCAAATTGTAAGATGTATGGCCTTTATCTTTCCTCCTTGCAATCCCTCATTGACTCGTGTGGTTCAATTTCCATATCATCACAAAATTCCAATGTTGAAAAATACTTGGAATGCGACTTCAAACCTCCACATTGCAATTCTTCTCGGATTTTGACATCCTCTTTTTCCCCCGGACTAGAGTCAATCTCAACCATATTTTCATTTATCCCGGTTGACTCTAATTCCATATTTTTCTTGGCATCACTAACACTCATGGAGTCGGTTGGGGGATGTTCAATTCTTGATTCTCAAAGTAAAGCTCACTTTCTTCCTTGTAGTCAGACTCTTCTTGACTTCTTTCACACTCTCAAGTTGGTGGGCATAGTGAGCCTCAACCAATATTTTCATTCGATCTTCCAAAGTGCGGATATGCTCATCATTTTGGGTCAAGCCTTGATTCAAGTCATCAAGTGCCAAGCTTTGCTTCTCCTCATTTTTAAGAATGACCTCCAACATGATCATCTTTTTTCCATTTTGACAATTTGAGAGTTCTTCTTGATTTTGATCAAGTGCAAACAAAGGATTTCCGGCTTCAACCTCTAAGGAGGGTTCTTGGCTATCATTCACTTCCGAGGCTTTTTGGACCTCTAAAGCATCAAGTATTTCTTCTATTTATGAGTTCAACTTTTCAAGCGCCAAGTCATTTTGGAGGCTATTTTCCAAAAGATCCTCCAATTTATTTTGCTCTTTGTTTCGTCCTTCAAGTAGTCATTTTAACATGAGCTTGAACTTACCATTTTGACCATGCTCAATTTCTTCCACTTCCATATCCCTAAAAATTTCATCACAAAAAGTAGAATCTTCATAGCGGGTACTTGGGGAAGGGAATGAAAAATAAGCACAATCATCTCAATGACCATTTTGACGACCTCAATTATCATAAATACTTCCCTCATGGATTTGAGATTGTGCGCACATTCTGCCCCAGGAGAATTTAAATAAAATTTCCAAGAGTGTGGTCCTCCACAATAAGGACAAGGGTCATTAAATTATGAACAACTACCATCCGACCAATTTTCATTATATGATGCCATTTTTTTAAAAAACTAAGAAAATAAAAGAGAAACAATCAATAATATAACTAAAGATGAGAAAAAAGTTACACAAATATTCACAAGTTTGGACCAAAGCACTTACACTTACTTCTCAAAAAAACTAAATACACCAAATTGATGGCATCCAAATCTACTACTAAAAAGTAAATGGACACGGTCGCATGCAATATAATTTATCCAACTATGAGTCGGGGTCGAATCCCTCATAGAACAATATATAGGCGATTAGGGATGTAAGAGAATTATCACTTATTGTGCAATTCCAAACACTTAGAATTTTTTTTTGAAAATTTATATCTAATTGCGAAAATGTAAACTAACCCAGAAATCAAGTAAAATGATCAATGGATACAAGAATTGATGCATAGGGAATTACACTCAAGTAACGATCTAATATATTTCACGATTTTACAGATGAGCAAGTTAATGTTAATTAGCCTCGGGTAATAATTCTATATTAGCTTCTTCCGAAGACTAAGAAGACTTCCTAATTGAATTATCCCTAGAACAATCAAGAGATTAAGCATACCCGAATATGGCTACAAGTAGTTCAATCTTATCCCTAGGTAGACAAAATGAGGGTTAAAACCTCAAGTTCTTGTTAATTAATCTTTCCCAAAACTAATTCAAGGTTAATGGGTGAGTCCTAGGTTTAGCTAATCCCTTTGGAAACATTAAAGAACAAGAATAATTATTTAAGAAACAATAACTCACTTCAATATAACTAAAAATCATTCAATATATAAGCACAACATGATATTTAATCCATACTTTAAATATAAATATTTCCATAAACAAGATTCAAGCGTTGGAAATAAATACTACACACTTATATATTCAATACAAAGCAAGGAAATGAAAAAATGAGCATAAATGAGTAAGAAATTCTCAACCAAAAGCTTCAAATCTTCAAGACCCAAGTGTGTGTGCAATAACACTAGCTTCCAAACCTTGTTCTCTCTAGTCTAAAGACTGAAAATAAGCCAAAGATCTGTTACAAAATGAGCTAGGTCATGTATTTGTTGGCTCGGGGATAAACGTGAAATGCCATAACTGCCCATATTTTGTGAAACGCGATCGCATAAATAGACCTCCAATCGGGTAGAGTAATGATGCAAAGCATTGCGATCGCAAACCGTATCATGTGTTCGCGTAGAACATCTCAGTGCCACTGACCAGCTTCTTCTTCGCGTTCTGTCAAGACCAAATTTCCTAAACCACGGGATCGTGATGGCGCCTAACACAATATTTGCTAGGCAAGCAGATGTTAGAACTCGATTAGCTATTGTTTCTTTGGTTACTTATTTAAACGCAATAAAAACAAATTTAAAATAGATTAAATCTAATGATTTACGATGACTAGAATTCCAAAAATGAAATGATAAACAAATAAATAAACCGAACTGTCACGACCCAAAATCCATTAAGGTCGTGATGGCGTCGGACCCCACTGTCAAGCAAGCCAATACTTAATAATTAATAAAATATTTATTTTAAAAAACAATCTTGAAGTCATTCCTTTTTCTTTTTTTCTTAAATAATAATTAGCGATCTTCCACCGAGTAAACAATCCGTTTAGCAGCACATATTCATTTAGTTCACCTATGGGGACAATTCCACATCACAAGGTTACAAAGGAGAATTACCTCGCTCTGGAATTCCATAACCGGCTTCTAATCCCTTCCGATGACCCAAATCAATGCATAACGCCCCAAAAGTAGCCAAATAACGGACAAACCAATGAATATATACTCTAATACTTGTAACAATTCAAATTGTATAAATTCCCAACTCCGCTCGAAAAGTTGACCAAATTGCCCTCGGGCCCACGTGCCCGGGTTCCATACTTTCTTGAAGATAAACTCTACCCATAGCCTTACTAACTCAAATATATAATTTATTCTTAATTTCATGCTCAAATTCGTGGTTAAAATCTAAAATACACATTCTAGGTCTTCGTTCAAAAATCCCAAATCTCTACTAATTTCATGTATAATGCATGTATAATCAAAGTGTTTTAAATCAAGGATGGGAAGAAATCACTTACCTAAAGTTGCTTCATGAAAGTCCCCCTTTGAAGCCTTCCAAAATCTCCCTAGCCGTGTAAAATATGGCTGAAATGAACTCAACCACCGATTTAAAACAATCTGCCCAGGTGGTGCTCCACCGCATTCGCGAAGCCCAGAAATCCAGGCCCAACATTTTACTCTACGCGTTCGCACCCCAACGAACGCGTTCGCGATGGCCAGCTTCCCTATACCTCCGCATCTGCACGCCCTACTCCGCGTTTGCATAAGCCAACTACCCCAGGATGCCAACTCCCATTTCCTTCTATGTGTTCGCGTCCACCACCACGCATTTGCGAAGGCCAAATCCAGCAGCCTCAAATTTTCCTTCTTCGCGAACGTACGAGGTCCTCCGCGTTCGCGAAGAACAACCTCGACACCAGCAAACCAGCAACAACAAATCACCCAAAATTGAAACGAAACACACCCGAGGCCCTCAGGACCCCGTCCAATCATCAGTCCCATACCATCCCACAAACCTGCTCGAGGCCTCAAATCACATCAAACAACGCCGAAACCACAAATCGCTCTCTAATTCAAGCTTTATGAACTATGAAATTTCAAACTTCTACATTCGATGCTGAAACCTATCAAATCATGTCCGATTGACCCCAAATTTTTCAAACAAGTCACGTTCAACATTACGGACCTGCTCCAACTTTCGGAATCGCATTCCGACCCCGATATCAAAATTTTCGCTTCCGGTAGGATTTCTCAAAAACCTTCAAATTTATATCTTTAGCCAAATGACTTCAAAATAACCTAGGGACCTCCAAATTCACTTCCGATCGCGCTCCCAACTCCAGAATCACCATACAGAGCTATTCCTAGACTCGGAATCCCAAACGGACATCAATATCACTGAAATGCACTTCAACCCAGACTTATGAAATTTCTTCTAAAATGCTAACTTCTACAATATACGTCGAACGCTCCCGGGTTATCCAAAACCCGATCCGAACATACGCCCAAGTCCGAAATAATCATTCGAACCTGCTGGAACCTTCAAATCCTGATACTGGGGTCGTTTACTCAAAAATCCAATCTTAGTCGATTCTTCCAACTTAAGGCTTCTGAAATGAGAGTTTTCGTTCCTAATTGACTCTAAACTTCCCGAAATTAAATTCCGACCACACCTACAAGTCATAACACCTGAAATAAAGATTCCCATCACCTCAAATCGCTGAACGACGCGCTAGAGCTCAAAATGACCGGTCGGGTCATTACATTCTCTCCCACTTAAACATACGTTCGTCCTCGAACGTGCTAAGAACTGCTTTGGAGTTATCTGAATTCACTGTTTAGCACCTCGTGCACCTACTCGTGCTGCCACCACTCAATTGAGTACATTAGTTTGGTCAAATCCGAAGATATCCTCTTTCATCCATACAATAAGCTCAGGACCTAGATCCAACACCCGAAATTGTCTGCTACGCCAGTTTCCAATATATGAACACCGTATCAACTACCACATGATGTACCAGAACATGACTGCATACCCCTGCTAAATTAGCACCATGCACTGCATAATTCATCATCTAACTATGATGACATTCTCTGAACCTTAATAGCCAAAATTTTACGATTCTGATGCTCCCCATGCACCTCAAGACACATATATACAAGTCCTGCCATAACGCTTACGATACCGACACACGGAGGAGATGTATAGAAATTCACAACCAGCTGCAGAGTTAACCAACTACTGAATCCCTCCTCTTGAGTAGAATCATCACTTCGTTATGAACTGAATAATGGTATTTCTCCTTTAATATACACTTCACCTAACCTTATCGCACTGATCCCTGATCCGATAATCTCGTCTCACCCAGTATGAACTGCTCAGACAAAAAATCACCCCAAACATGACCAACAACCTCGCATGATACCACAACGCGCCAATAAGCCATAGCTCGAACATGACACGTAAAGAAAACAAATTATGTAAGGAACTACTCAACTCACGCAATTATATGAACCTTCCTCCGAAAAGTAGGAAGCAAAACACAAGAAAATAGATATAGGGAACCTTACTCAACATCACACTGTTGCGGCGTGCAACCCGATCTAAATAACATACCCGAGGCGACGTGCCACCCGATCCGCACATAAAATTTACATAAGAAGATACACACCGAGATAAATTTCTCATTACCACAAAATATCGAACATCGATCACAAGCACGCTAAGTGAACAATACCATCCTGGGGAGACTGATAAATCCATATGCTACAAAACTCAAGCACAACTGAGATGCGATATATATATATATATATATATATATATATATATACTCTGGATCTCAAGAGCCATCCCGCTCACATAACATCATCACTACGCGGAAACTCAACACATAGGAAAATATCAAGCCATTTCACAACTCACGCGGCACAACATAACATTACATGAATTGGACAAAGACGGAACAACATCTGATATTCCAACATCCCTCCTTGAGAAGCGCCATACTGAAATGAACACACCTGACTCACATGGAGCCCACAACCACATTTGAATCCATTTATATCCCTCAAGTCGATTATTCTCGCACAGCACTAGACTGATAGCCTTACCTGGATACATATTAACCCACTTCCTCTCATAATACGGAAGAACAACCATCATAGCCGGGACAAACACCCCACAATCCACAACCAAATGAACAGAACGCCTTCCCGACAGAAATTCTCAAATAAGCAATATTACACTTATTTATACTCAGTCTAAATCTTCAATCCATTAAGTGACTACATGTCACCCTCATACAATATTCCTGTGGTTATGCTCCCAGGTCTTTCCTCACAAGGTAACAAGTCTGCACATCCATACCACCGACCACACTAACTCTGTAAAACAACTCAAGAACCATAACCAGGATGCAAGGCCTCTTTCACAAAACACCAATATCAGGTAACACTGAAAACAACACCCACTTACTCTAAAACAAATCCCTTTGCTCATCCGAGCTCATGACATCCTTGTTAACACTGAACCGCAACCTCGATCCTTACTTCTAGTTCCATACTGCTTACTGCACCTGACATGCCAATATGAAATAGCGCAAGAATTCCATCTAACTCCTGAACCACTANAGGCGACGTGCCACCCGATCCGCACATAAAATTTACATAAGAAGATACACACCGAGATAAATTTCTCATTACCACAAAATATCGAACATCGATCACAAGCACGCTAAGTGAACAATACCATCCTGGGGAGACTGATAAATCCATATGCTACAAAACTCAAGCACAACTGAGATGCGATATATATATATATATATATATATATATNCTTACTTACCTACATTCAAAGAACCATAACAACACACGAGTGAATTCTCATAATCACAAAACAGGCAAATAAAATCTACTACAGCGGCTGACAAGCCTCATACACACCGGCACACATCACATGCATAACTTAATCACACTGAAAGAACTGATCACTGCCGTACATGTGCAATTTCAACCATGGCTAACCAATCTATTTTCTTCCAATTTATCCTTTAACTTGACATAGAAATAGCAATAGCTTCATCCAAAACATTGTGAACCCAAATCCACACTCATCTTGAGTGACCTTATGCCACGAGAGCATGTTGTCTCAAATCCCACGGGTCATCTCATACCCTCTAATTCTACATCGCCAGCCGAAGATAACATAGAACACTCCGAGCCTCCTCTCACGATCTGCTGCAAAAGCTCAATTCTTAACCATGTCGCTGGCTTGAAATCCTTAAGCACCGCAATTTAAACCTTTGAATTCTCTAGGACCGTTATTAAGATTCACCCACTCTGACTTGGTCCCAAGTATAATCAACTACAAGACCCTTCTAGAACATGAACACCCTCTCAACGAAGCACTCGACTGAGTCACTTTCCTCGCAACCCGGGTCTAGACGAAGCAAAACCCTGGGCCTCCCCCAGTAAGGCCAGTTATACCACACATCTCTCAAATTATTTGCTCAAATTACCACTTTATTCCTTTCCCCTAGTTGTAATAGCTTGCTAATATGACGATAACCCGAAACCCCATGAGAAGATAATCTTGCCACCCAATCACAGGCGGTGGGACTCTCCCACTTAGCCTGAAGCTACTCCTTGCACAACTCTTGAACCCACCAAAATTCTTTCTTTATTGCTGACATGATCTTGCTCAACCAACCCGTCAAATTCTTCTAAATTATCCAGTTAGCATCCCATGAATAAGAGTCACCCACTTTGACTTGGTCCCGAGTATAATTAGCTCCAAGACCTTTCTAGCACATGAACACCCTCTCAATGAAGCACTCGACTGAGTCACTTTCCTTGCAACCCGGATCTACAAAGAAGCAAAACCCTGGGCCTCCCCCAATAAGGCCAGTTATACCACACATATCTCAAATCATTTGCTCAAATTACAATTTTATTACTTTCCCCTAGTTGTAATAGCTTGCTAATACGCCGATAACCCGAAACCCTATGAGAAGATAATCCTGCAGCCCAATCGCGGGCGGTGGAACTCTCTCACTTAGCCTGAAGCTACTCCTTGCACAACTCTGGAACCCACCAAAATTCTTTCTTCATTACTAACATGATCTTACTCAACCAACCCGTCAAATTCTTCTAAATTTTCCTGTTAACATCCTATGAATACTCTAATTCTCAAGCATCACCCACATATTCGGCCTCCCACCAAATAGCCACAAGAATTCCTCGCAGAAACTTGCCAACCACACGACAGCTAACCTGCTCACAGGCGATAACCCACCTGTGGAAATTACCAACGGACACCTTCCAACGATGATGTACTGCACAATCTCTACGACATCAATACCCCATCCTACGCCCGTCCTCATTTACCAACTTCACCAGTCTGTTCACTCCCTATGGACATCTACTAAATGCGTGACAATATATTCCAATTCACCGTTATATTGCATACTTCTTCATATCGAACAACCCCTTTTTCGTTTCATCCAATCTCCCGCCGTATAATAGCCAATATTTCAAATTAAGCACATGGACCCAATCTCCGTCCACTAAAATTCTCAAATTGCTCTAACCTTCTCCTCGAGATGTGCAACTATCTTACAACAGAACTCATATGTTACGGTGTCACTCCCCCACTTTGGTCCAACTCACTCCTTTAAGAAACTACCTGACTTCCTTTTCTTACACTAGGCCTTTTAGAAATTTAGCAATCACCTGACACTTCCCACGTGTCCTTCCTCATCCCTTGTTGCCCAGCCGTTGCCTTAGGCCAATAACTATCTTTGTAGCACTTAAATCAGCAGATCACCACAGCTTCAAACCTTTCCGAACATCATCTTTCTTGAGCCGCCCGCATTAGAAATACATATTCAGTCCTGAACCACCGCACATCACGATCTCTGACAATCGCTTCTTCAATATTACTTCACAACACTCTGACCCAATGCAACCGAAGAAACTATAACACCGGTGAACTTAACATATTTTATCCGATCAAAGACAACAATACCACATCACAGATGAAAGTTCCACCTTACTAAAACACCAAGTCTTATTACTTTATCAACCCAAACTTGAACATTCATAGTTCCTTTGCCTTTTCTCCACCGGAAATAAAATACTGAAATCTCGGAATCACGCTCTGGGAAGACCTCCTTCCAAGTTTTTTATCGCCCCGACATATGGGCAAGCATCCTACCATTATATCAACACCGTGCGATAAACAATAGTAAGCATCATAACAACCTGACCATAGCCTCAAAGCTCTCAGAAACACAATTACTGAGCTGAAATAACATAATATCCTTCCGCAGAGCAACGGCAATGGCCCCAACAAACTACGCATGGAAAACATCATGCACCATATCCGTAGCACAATTAAGATTCCTCGAATTCTCAATTTATAGCAAGCGCTTTGCGACGTGTAAGATTGAGTAAGAAGAAACATAGGCATAAGCCTTAAAGGGAATCAAAGGGCACGATGAGGAATCAAAAAGGGAAGTACTCCTAACAGCCCTGTAGCCTCTCGAAGATAAGTACTGACGTCTCCATACCGATCCGCAAGACTCTAATAGACTTGCTCATGACTCGTGAGACATAAAGGAACCTAGTGCCCCGATACCACGTTGTGACGACCCAAAATCCACTAAGGTTGTGATGTTGTCGGACCCCACTGGCAGGCAAGCCAACACCTAATAATTAATAAAATCTTTATTTTATAAAAAAATCTTGAAGTCGTTCCTTTCTCTTTTTTTCTTAAATAATAATTAGCGATCTTCCACCGAGTAAACAGTAATATCTTTAGCAAATGTAAGTAGTGAATAAATCCCATAATTATCCCAGAACCAGGCATCACAAGTGCATGAGAAAATATCTAAGAATTTTACATGTACTACTATACTTGTCCGGAATACAAGTTGGACAAGGAATTTAAAGTAAATAAAATACATCTGAGGAAGACTCTGCCGGCTGCGGGTCGTCTCCGGATGGTGCAGCTCGTCTATGTCTCCAAGTTAGTCACATCACTGCGTCAAGCAGGGCCAGTATCTATGAATGCACATGTGCAATAAAAAAGCACAGCAAGTGTAGCATGAGTACGAAAACAATGTTTACTCAGTAAGTACCCCGCCTAACCTCGAAGAGGTAGTGACGAGAGGTCGAAATTGACACTTACTAGAGGTCAATTTAATGAAATCAAGGGTGACACTAAGCATGAATATCATGGAAATTTAACAGGTAGCGACAAGAAATAGCAATTTCTTTCACATTTAATATTCTTAAATCCTTGTCATTTCAGTTGACAATTTAAAGTTTCCAGGCCAGTAAGCAGGTAAAAATCACAGCAAGTACGCAGTAAAAATCATGCGCAAGCAATGCCGAGGGTCGAACGACACGGACCAACAATAATAAATTGTGCACTACCAATGGGCCGGACAGCTCGAACCATAGATGCATCTATTTTCCCCGCTCGCAAATCGATCATGCGACACAGTCATATATAATAATACAGTTACCCTGCTCGCGAATCATACATGCGACTCAGGTACTCATAGATACACATATTCACACATTAAATTCACATTTTATCAGGAAAACAATTACTCAATGAAGTGATAAAATTCTCTTTTAATGGACATGACGATGATGTTTAAATCTTTTCTGGAAATTCATTTGCCAAGTTATAAGGTAATTGAGCTGCTCCAACTTTCGGAATCACATTCCGAACCCGATTTCAAAATTTCCACTTCCGGTCGGATTTCTCAAAAACCTTCAAATTTCTATCTTTAGCCAAATGACTTCAAAATAACTTAGGGACCTCCAAATTCACTTCCGATCGCGCTCCCAACTCCACAATCACCATATGGAGCTATTCCCAGACTTGGAATACCAAACGGGCATCAATATCACTGAAATGCACTTCAACCCAGACTAATGAAATTTCTTCTAAAATGCTAACTTCCACAATATACGCCGAACACTCCCAGGTTATCCAAAACCCAATCCGAACATACGCCCAAGTCCTAAATCATCATATGAACCTGTTGGAACCTTCAAATCCTGATTCTGAGGTCGTTTACTCAAAAATGCAATCTTAGTCAATTCTTCCAACTTAAGGCTTCTGAAATGAGAATTTTCTATCCAACTGGACTCTAAACTTCCCGAAATTCAATTCCGACCACACCTACAAGTCATAACACCTGAAATGAAGCTGCCCATGGCCTCAAACCGCTGAACGACGCGCTAGAGCTTAAAACGACCGATCGGGTCATTACATTCTCTCCCACTTAAACATACGTTCATCCTCGAACGTGCTAAGAACTGCTTTGGAGTTATCTGAAGTCACTGTTTAGCACCTCGTGCACCTACTCGTGCTGCCACCACTCAATTGAGTATATTAGCTTGGTCAAATCCGAAGATATCCTCTTTCATCCATACAATAAGCTTAGGACCCAGATCCAACACCCGAAATTCTCAGCCAGGCCAATTTCCAATATATGAACACCGTATCAACTATCACACGATGTACCAGAACATGAATGCATACCTTTGCTAAATTAGCACCATGCACCGCATAATTCATCATCTAACTACGATGACAGTCTTTGAACCTTAATAGCCAGAATTTTATGATTTTGATGCTCCTGATGCACCTCAGGACACATATATATAAGTCTTGCCATAACTCTTACGATGCCGACAAACGGAGGAGATGTATAAAAATTTACAACTAACTGCAGAGTTAACCAACTACCGAATCCCTCCTCTTGACTAGAATCATCGCCTCATTATGAACCGAATAATGGTATTTGTCCTTTAGTATACACTTCACCTAACCTTATCGCACTGATCCGTGATCCGATAATCTCGTCTCACCCAGTATGAACTGCTCAGACAACAAATCACCTCAAACATGACCAACAGTCTCACATGATACCACAACGCACCAATAAGCCATAGCTCAAACATGACACATAAAGAAAATAAATTATGAAAGGAACGAATCAACTCACGCAATTAATTCCTCCGAAAAGTAGGAAGCAAAACACAAGAAAATAGATATATGGAACCTTACTCAACATCACATTGTTGTGGCGTGCAACCAGATCTAAATAATATACCTGTGGCGACGTGCCACCCGATCCGCACATAAAATTTACATAAGAATATACACACCGAGCTAAATTTCTCATTACCACAAAATATCGAACATCGGTCACAAGCACGCTAAGGGCACAATACCATCCCGGGGAGACTGATAAAGCCATTTGGGGTCACGTTTGATTGACCCCAAATTTTGCACACAAGTCACGTTCAACATTACGGACCTGCTGCAACTTTTGGAATCGCATTCCGACCCCGATATCAAAATTTTCACTACCGGTCAGATTTCTCAATAACCTTCAAATTTTTGTCATTAGCCAAATGACGTCAAAATAACCTAGGCACCTCCGAATTCACTTCCAATCGCGCTTCCAAATCCAGAATAACCATACGGAGCTCTTCCCAGACTCAGAATCCCAAACGGAGATCAATATCACTGAAATGCACTTCAACCCAGACTTATGAAATTTCTTCTAAAATGCTAACTTCCACAATATACGTCGAACTCTCTCGGGTTATCCAAAACCCGATCCGAACATATGCCCTAGTCTGAAATCATCATACGAACCTGCTGGAACCTTCAAATCCTGATTCTGAGGTCGTTTATTCAAAAATCCAATCTTAGTCGATTCTTCCAACTTAAGGCTTCTGAAATGAGAATTTTCTTTCCAAATTGACTCTAAACTTCCCAAAATTAAGCTCCGACCACACCTACAAGTCATAACATCTGAAATGAAGCTGCCTGTGGCCTCAGACAACTGAACGACGCGCTAGAGCTCAAAACGACCGATCGGGTCGTTACACGAACCACGAACTAAATATATAACTATGAAACTACTCCAGAGTTTGGTGTCACAATTCAAGAAATACTAACGAATACTACAAATAAATGGGCTGAAAGAAATAATGTATCAGTTTTGAATGAAATAAAACAGTATCTAAGTGAATAGGAGAAGACTCCAGGAGTCTGCGGACTCCAGCAGATCTACCTCGTGTCTCCGAATAAAAATGCGCAGCTACTGATATCTCCTAACTCTGGTCAGTACCTCGATCTGCACAATAGAGTGCAGAGTGCAGTATCAGTACAACCGAAACCATGTACTGAGTAAGTGTCGGGCCTAACCCCGGCAAAGTAATGACAAGGCTAGGACAAAACACAACATAAAACCTGGACATCAGAATCATGCTAATAGGAAATAATAGCAATTAATGAATATAAACAACAATTAATGGGAAGGGATCATGTCATAGGGAATGTTCAACATAAGGAATGAGGAAAACAATAAGACAACCACAGATAGTGATCAACAATAATTTTAGCAATCAAATATAGAAAGTAAACTTGCACGGCATCACCCTTCGTGATTTTACTCTCAGCCTCACTAAATAATATATATAATACACGACATCACCCTTCATGCTTTTACTCTCATCATCACCAGATTATAATTAAGAATTGCATGGCATCACCCTTCGTGCTTTACTCTCTTCCTCCTCTTATAAATAAATCATGCACGGCATCACCCTTTGTTCTTTTCACTCTTCCTCACAATATAATTAAGTCATGCACGACATCTCCCTTCGTGCTTTACACTCTTTCTCACAATCTCATCAAATCCTCAACAACCAAAAGAAGGGGATTTCACGAGAAACAGTATTTCATCATAATTTCTATCACCATTTAATATTTCAATCTCAACTCAATGTTCTCAAAGGAATTTCACAAAAAGATCAATATTTCATCTTGGTTATTATCATCATTGGGCATTTCAATCTCAACTCAATGTTCTCAACATTCCACTAACAACAATAATCACATATGATGGGCTTTAAGACAACCAGAATAACAAGAAATAGTATTTACTCGCATGGTATGACCTGACCATAACGTTTAGATACTTGCCACCTCACCTATACATTAGATTTAACAAACATACAAGTAACAAGTAGTCATACAATACCTATTAACTCAAGCTAGGGTTAGACATAACACTTACCTCAATTCCGCATGCCACCCACTGCTCAATTACCGCTTTTCCTTTCGAATTCACCTGCCTAGTCACTTTGGGGATGAACATTGGTGAAGAAAATCGTCCTTAGGGCTTGGTAGTTCGAAAAATATGAAGAAAAAGAGTTATTCCCGTGTTTAACAGTGTTTAAATATGACTAGGCAGGCCTTCATCGCGTTCACGGGGGTTGCCCGTGTTCGCATAGAGTCAGGCATGTTGGCCTTCACGTTCGCGGTCACTGGGCTGCCGCATTCGCATAGAGGAAAGTCAGGTTCCCCTCCCCCAGGCTCATTACACTACGCGTTCGCGTGAACCAGATCACGTCGCGTAGGGTCTCCCCCGAGCCCATCGCATTCGCGTCAGGGGTCCCGCTTTCGCATAGAAAAAAAAGGCCCAGCTAATTTTTTACTGTATGTGTTCGCGATAGATGCTACGTGAACACGAAGCACTAAATAACTGGGCACCAGAAAATAGAAAACCAGCAAACCTTCCTAAGTGTAAAACATTCGGTGGCCTATCCGAAACTCACCCGAGCCCTCGGAGCTCTAAACCAAACATGCACGAAAGTCTAAAAACATCAGACGGACTTGCTTGTGCAATTAAATCATGAAAATAACATGTAGAACTATGAATTAAACCTCAAAATTCATCATTTTTCTCAAGAACACGTAAAGTTTACTATTTCTCAACCGGACGTCCGAATCACGTCAAATAAATTTCGTTTCTCACCAAATTTCACATATAGCATTCAAATACTTTAACAATTTTTTACTGGGCTCCGGAACCAAAATACGAGCCCGATACAAATGGTTTCAAACGTTAATTGTTTTCTTTATTTCATTAATAATTCAGCAAAACAATTTCTTTCAAAAAATTATTTCTAAGGCTTGGGACCTCGAAATTCAATTCCATGCATACGCCCAAGTCTCAGATTTTACTACAGATCTCCCGGGATTGTCGGAACACAGATCCGGGTCTATTTACTCAAAAGGTTGACTCAAATCAACTAAAACCTAACTTTAAATTCTAAAAATTAGTATTTCTCATATTTTTACATAAAAGCTTTTCGGTTTTACGCCCGGATTGCACACGCGAATCGAGGTAATTAAAATTAGACCTTTTTATGGATAATAAACCTAGAACGTAGTCTTAATTCATAAAATAACCCATTGGGTCATCACACGTTCGCAGAATTGGCCATGGGTTTGTGATGCATAATTTCCTGGCCATCTGTGATCGCATGTTAATGTTCGCGATCGCGAAGAGCACATTCTAGAAGCAGTTCAATTTGTTTAATTTAACATATTTTGACTTGTTTTTTTTCCGTATCTTCTCCAAATCATATGATACCTAAAATATGCCAATAAATCTCAGAAAATCTCTTAGGTACTCAACAAAATCATACAAAAGCCTAAGTGTTAAGAGGAGAATACCAACTTATCAAAGCCCCAAGCTTAAATTATTGTTTGTCCGCAAGAAATTCAACAACTAAGAACATCCTTCAATAAAATCACCATTCAAGCTCAATGGCATACCAAACATCATTTCAAGTCAAAAAAAGCTCAACTTAAGCACAATCTAATGACTTTGGTTGGTACCAACAATTAATCCAAAGCATATGAATCACAAACTTCTCACAAATTTTATTTCAATTCAAGTGATCAAACACTACATTAATCAAAGTAGCAACCAAGTCATGACACTAAAGCTTCAAAATTTGGCTCTCTATCACAATTATCTTCCCTCGTTTATTCCTCCCAATTGAAAATGGGATTAAATTCACAACTTAAATCTCATGTGCCCTCACACTTAAGAGAAAATCCCAAACTCATAAATTGCAATTCAAAACATAAATGGGATATCAAATGAAAAGATTAACTCTCTCACACAAAAATGTTCAAATTCACACAAGTAGTACCATAGGCTTGCCCTTCATGTATTTCTCCACCAATGTAGACACACTTGGTTCAAAATCAATTAGGACTTAAAGGGTTGTAGTTTAGGCTTTTGGTTAAGGTAGGGCACAATTTGGATAAAAGTGACTCAAAAACTCCCTAAGCACTACAATTTGAAACAATTAAAGCACACTTCCTTCAAAAAATTTCCATCCTTCTTCACTTTTCATTCCACACCTAATCTTCCCTTTATTCACAACTCCTTATTTTCCTTCCTTTCTCTTCTTTCTTACTTTTTTTAAAGGAAGGTTCCACTCTATATATATATATATATATATATATATATATATTATTTTATTTTTTTTATTTTACCTTTCACCTTTTAAGCACCTTCCACATCATAACTTTTCCAACCTTCACCCCCAAACTTAGGCTTTTAGCCTATATTTACAGATTCAAAGTACATAGGGAGGTAGGATGCCAAACGATATATCAATAAAGAACGAAGGGTTAAAGCTTGTAACATGGTCGCCAAAAATGTTTAAAGGCTCAGAAGGGGTTGACTAGGGAAAATATGCAAGGGAAGGAAATTAAGGCACAATAGTGGTCCAAGGAAGGCCTAACATCATTTTTCAAACCAAGTTAGTCTAGGATTTTGCCTTGAAGCACACTCTAGACAAGTTCTAGACTACAAATAATGCAAAACAACTTCACAATAAGTCTCACTACACATGGAACATGAAAACTATTTAGTGAATCAAATGAGCCAAAAATTGAGTCTAAAAGTGATGACAATGATCTTTACTTCAATCATTTTTCTTTTTCAAAGATCAAGAATTCATATATCGAGGTTTAAATAATGTTGGTACCAAACAAGCCACAAATTGGCCAATGGGCACAAACCCCAAATCATACCACTTATTCTTCCTAAATTAAAAAAAACTATATATAAATTACAAGACTAATTCCCTAAAGAAAGTCTCCTAGATATCCATCATTGAGGAAAGTCGAAACAAGAAGTCACCTGAGAACTGCTTACCAGCTTCTTCTTCGCATTTGCAGAATTGGCCCTGCGTTTGCGATGCATAATTCTTGGCCTTCTGCGAATGCATGTTAAGGTTCGCGATCGCGAAGAGCACATTTTGGAAACAGTCCAACTTTCTTAATTTAACACATTTTGACTTGTTTTCTTCCATATCTTCTCCAAATCATATGCTACCTGAAATATGCCAATAAATCTCAGAAAATGTCTTAGTTCCTCAACAAAGTCATACAAAATCCTAAGTATTAAGAGGATATAAGTTGGTAAAATACCAACTTATCACTGAGCGCGGATCCTAAACCCATTTCCAAGAGGTTCCATATGCTAGAAATTCCCAAGTATAATAGAACTACCGACCCGAACGAGCATGCCACTTCTTACACATGCACAAATAAGAGGAACGGTATAGAGGACGATGAGAATGAGTTCATATTGTTGAAGAAATTTGGGAAGACCTTGTCGAAGGGAGCGATGATATGGTACCATAATTTGCCACCCAACTTCATTGGTTCTGTTTCCATGCTTGCAGATTCCTTCGTTAAAGCACATGTCGGAGCCATAAAGGTCGAGACTAGGAAATTGGACCTCTTCAAAGTGAAGCAGAAAGACAATGAGATGCTCATAGAGTTTGTGTCTCGATTCCAGATGGAACGCATGGATCTACCACCAGTTGTCGATGATTGGGCTGTTTATGCCTTCACTCAAGTAGCCTCACAACAGTTAAAGCAGAACTTGATTGAATACCCAGCTATCACCTGGGATGATGTGCATAATCGCTATCAGTCAAAGATTAGGGTCGGAGATGACCAGTTGGGAACTCCTTCTGGGTCCGTTTATCCAGTCAGGCTCATCGACAGAGTTAAAAGGGATTGACCGGGAGCCACGGTCAAACAGAGATCGTTACCATCCATACACTGGAGATCGAAGAAATAACGGGCCTGGACTCAACCTCATTCGAGGTGATAGAAGAAATGATGGAGGTCAGAGCTCTCAAGGGCTCATGATTAAGAGTGGGACAGGAATGTTGAGCCAAAAGAAGCACCACGACTATCGGAATACAACTTCAGCGTTGATGAGCCAGTTATCGTGTCAGCCATCGGGCACATCAAAGACACTAGGTGGCCTCAACCTCTGCAGACTGATCTGGATAAGATAAATACTAATCAAATGTGAAAGTATCATGGTACCCATGTCCATAGAACAGAATATTCCAGACATCTGAGGGAGGAGGTAGCCTGGTTGTTCAACAAGGGGCATCTTCGAGAATTCTTAAGCGCTCGGGCTAAGAACCACTTCAACAATAGAGATTCAAACAGATAGAATGAGAAAGAGGAGCTGCAACACGTAATCCACATGATTGTTGGAGGGCTCGATATTCCTCAAGGACCCGTATTTAAGTGCACCAAGGTGTCGATCACAAGGGACAAGCGAACTGGGGATTATGTACTGGAAGGGACCTTGTCTTTCAATGACGAGGATGCAGGGGGGATCTTACAAACCCACAATGACACATTGGTAATATTTGTTCTTATGAATAAAACTCAAGGTAAACGTGTTTTCATTTATGCAGGTAGCTCGGCCAACATTATTCGATCGAGGGTCATAGAACAGCTCGATCTACAGGATCAAGTTGTGCCAGTGGAACGAGTACTTAACGGCTTCAACATGGCATGCGAAACCACCAAAGGCGAAATAATTTTGCCAGTCAACGTGGCTGGGACCATCCAAGAAATGAATTTCCATGTGATCGGGGGTGACATGAGGTATAACGCTGTGTTTGGAAGGCCATGGATCCATAACATGAGGGCAGTACCCTCGACCCCTCACCAGGTTCTGAAGTTCCCGACACTAGAGGGAGTCAAAACAGTCTACGAGGAGCAGCCCGCCGCTAAAGAAGCATTTGTAGTCGATGAAGTAATACCAATACCAACACTCTCATCAACAAAAGGATCGGATTCGAAGGGAAAATAGGAGGTCAAATAGAAACCACAGACACCGGTCTCGCCCAGTTAGATAAACAGGGGACTGAAGAGGACGATGACTGAGGGGTCCCTCGGTCTTTCATAATCCTCTATGATTTCGATGCCACAAAGTCTACGGTCGAAGAGCTGGAAAAAATTACGGTGATCAAAAATCAACCCGAATGAAAGATATACCTAGGCACGGGGCTAGCCCCTAGGCTCAGGGAAAAACTTATTCAATACCTTAAAGCTAACATGAATTGCTTTGCTTGGTCCCATCTTGATATGATAGGGATCCCACTGGAAATCACTACTCACAACCTAAGCCTGGATCCGAAATTCCGTCCAGTGAAGCAAAAAAGCATGCCTTCATCAAGGACGATGTAACCAAACTTCTCAAACTAGGATCCATTCGGGAAGTAAAGTATCCCAAATGGTTAGAAAACGTAGTGGTAGTCCTTAAGAATGGAAATAAACTTAGAATGTGTGTAGATCACAAAGACCTAAATATAGCGTGTCCCAAGGATTCATTTCCTTTGCCTAACATCAATCGTATGATCGATGCCACGGCCGGCCACGAGATTCTCAGTTTTCTCGATGCCTATTTCGGGTACAACCAAATATAGATGAACCCGGAGGATCAGGAAAAGACCTCATTTATCACTAAGTACGGCACGTATTGTTATAATGTAATGCCATTTGAACTAAAAATGTTGGTGCAACTTATCAACGCCTAGTAAATAGGATGTTCGAAGAACAAATAGGAAAATCAATGGAGGTTTATATTGATGATATGTTAGTTAATTCCCTGCGAGCAGAGGACCATTTGAAGCATTTGCAGGAAATTTTCGGCATACTAAAAAGGTACAACATGAAGCTCAACCTGGAGAAATGTGCATTCGGGGTCGGCTCAGGCAAGTTTCTCGGCTTCTGGTGTCCAGTCAAGGAATCGAGATCAACCTCGATAAAATCAAAGCCATCGAGTACATCACGACAGTAAATAATGTAAAGGTCGTACAGAGGCTAACGGGACGCATAGCCGCCCTGGGTCAATTCATCTCGAGGTCCTTAGATAAGATCACTGATTCTTCTCGAAACTGAAGAAGAATATCTTCGCGTAGACTCCGAAATGCCAACAGGCTCTGGAAGAACTAAAACGGTATTTATCGATCACATCGCTACTTCACACGCCAAAAGCGGACGAGCTGCTTTATCTGTATTTAGCAGTATCGGAGATAGAGGTAAGTGGAGTCTTGGTCCGAGAAGAACGAGGTACAATATTCCCTATCTATTATGTTAGTTGGACCTTAGGTGAGGCCGAAACCAGATATCCACACCTAGAAAAATTGGCGCTCGCTTTAATAAGCGCCTCTAGGAAACTAAAATCATACTTTCAATGACATCTAATATGTGTTGTAACGACTTATCCACTTCGAAATATTCTACACAAGCTCGAGCTTTCGGGTCGGTGGGCCAAATAGGTCGTAGAAATCAGTGGGTACAGTATCGAATATCGAAATCTTGGCAGACTTCGTGATTGACTTCACACCGACCCTCATACCCAAGGTTGAAAGAGAACTGTTAGTAAAAGCGAGTACACCCTCGAGAATTTGATCCCTCTTTACGGATGATGCTTCGAATGTAAAAGGGTTTGGACTCGGCATCGTGCTAAAACTACCCACGAGTAATGTAGTTGGGCAATCTATCAGAACTACGAAATTGACTAACAATGAGGTCGAATATGAGGCCATGATTGCAGGGCTCAAACTAGCCAAGAGTCCTGGGAGCGGAGGTGATCGAAGCCAAATGTGACTCCCTCCTTGTTGTGAACCAGGTTAATGGGACCTTTGAAGTCCGAGAAGACAGAATGCAGAGATACTTGGATAAGCTACAGGTAACTCTACACCGATTCAAGAAGTGGACTTTGCAACATGTACCTCGAGATCATAATAGTGAGGTTGATGCACTCGCAAACTTAGTGTCGTCGGTCGAAGATAGCAAACTCAATTTGGGGGTTGTCGTACAACTCATGAGATCAGTGATCGAAGAAGGTCATGTCGAGATAAACTCCACGAGTTTGACCTGGTATTGCAGAAACAAATATGTTGAGTATTTAAAGAGCGGGAAGCTCCCATCATATCCAAAAGAATCGAGACCTCTGCGCACAAAGGCAGCAAGATTCACCTTGTCCGAAGACAGAACACTGTTCATAAGAATGTTCGATGGTCCGTTAGCGATAAGTTTGGGATGGGGAGATACCGAATATGTTCTGAGGGAAATGCATGAAGGAACATGTGGGAACCATTAAGGCGCTGAATCACTAGTTCGAAAGGTAATCAGAGCCGGCTATTACTGGATCAATATGGAAAAAGATACGAAGGAGTTTGTGCAAAAATGTGATAAATGTCAAAGACATGCACCGATGATTCATCAACCCGGGGAGCTGTTGCATTTGGTTTTATCGCCATGGTCGTTCATGAAGTGATGGATGGACATCGTTGGCCCTATCATCGGCGCCAGGTAAGGCCAAATTTTTTTTGTTTATGGCTGACTATTTCTCCAAATGGATTGAAGCGTAGGCATACCAGAAGGGCAGGGAGGAGGAAGTCATCGACTTCATTTGGGACCACATCGTATGTCGATTTGGAATACCATCCGAAATAGCATGTGACAACAAAAAATAGTTTATTGGCAGAAAAGTGACCAAATTTCTCGAAGACCAAAATATCAAAAGGATCTTATCAACACCTTATCACCCTATTGGGAATGGACAAACTGAATCGACCAACAAAACCATAATCCAAAACCTCAAGAAAGGGTTGACCGACGCCAAGGGGAAATGGAGAGAAATCCTAGCCGAAGTCCTTTGGGCGTATCGCACAACTTAAAAATCCAGTACCGGGGCCACTCCGTTCTCTTTGGTTTATGGCGCCGAAGCCTTAATATCGTTCGAAGTCGGAGAATGAGAATTATTCTGATACACGATGAAGGAATTGAATGACGAGGCTATGACTACAAGCTTGGAGTTATTAGATGAACGGCGTGAAGCCGCCTTTGTTCGGTTGGCTTCCCAGAAACAACGGATCAAAATGTATTACAATCGAAGGGCCACACTTCGATATTTCAGTGTGGGGGACTTGGTGTTGAGGAAGGTCACGTTAAACAGCCAAAATCCAAATGAAGGGAAATTGGGTCCAAACTGTGAAGGCCCATACCAGATTCTTGAGATCATAAGGAAAGGGTCATATAAGCTCGGCACGATGGACGGAGAACAACTACCGAACAATTGGAACGTAACTCATCTCAAACGATATTACTACTAAGGTACGACCCCATTTCAATTCTTTCTATTTTTTGACTAACACTTGTAGGATATCGATGAGGAACGGCACGAATCCTTTAGGTCTGAAATCACTCGTTGCACTCTTTTTCCCTTGAATTATTTTTTTCCCAATTGGGTTTTTCGGAAAGGTTTTTAATGAGGCAACAGTGAATCATGATAACTTAGAATCAAGCTCGATTATGAATCGGCATTGAAGAACAATTCAACAGTATCCGAGGCTCATTTACAATCAACCTTGAATACTAGGAAACATTGTTGTGAGGAAATTACTTCATAATAGCAGGGTCTCGATAAGTGAAATTTGTAAGCGCCAAATGGTCAAACGAACCGTGCCCACATAGGTTGGTCGAGCCCTGGCACAAAACATGTACGCATGTGTAATCATTTTTCACAAGAATAAAGAGAAGTATGTTTCCTTGATGTTATCTCATGTCTTAGAAAAAGTTTTTCTACTTTGCAACTCCGTACTTTCGATATATTATGAAAACGAGCTCAAGGGCCGATCATAACCAAAGTTCAGATAATCACCCACACTCGGGGATTGCTGTTTGAAAAATAAATTCGAACAGATCAAACTATTGAGCAACGAGGGCATAAGACCTTTTAGGCAACCCTCGAATTTTAAAGGCTATGGCCATACCCACTTGGGGACTGTTATCTTAGGCAAACCTGGAAAACTCAGGGAAGCAAGCTCACTGGGCTACACCCAAACTAAAAGGCTACGGCCAGATTAACACGGTTCAGAGACGTTCGAAATCCGTAACAAAATTAGGTTTTCAAGAAAGAAAAAATTCTTTCACAACCGGTTCTAAAGGCTTCCCTCGGCATAATTTAAAACTTAAGATATTTTCGGGAGAAAACTTTGATAACTTTTAACCCCGATAATGCCTTAACCAGAAAAGCAATAAAGGCAAGGTTTCGTTCGAACCCTCGAACGCAACCTTATTATTCCATGCTAAGACATTCCAACCTTTGTAAATATGAATGATAAAGAAAAGGAAAAAATTTTGAGAACCGAAAAGGGTAGAAAGCCTTATATATATATATATATATATATATATATATATATATATANAATAACAAAGTTGTATTCTAAGGTCCGCGATGAGACGATTTGTTTAAAACCGATTCAAAGTAGCCTTTACGCTTTATGATCAAGTGAGGGCCTGCTCAAACTCGAAATAAAGTAGCCCTTAGGCTTTATAGTTGAGCGAGAACGATCTCTCACACTCGAAATAAAAGTATCCCTTAGGCTTTTTAGTTGAGCAAGAACGATCTCTCGAACTCGAAGTAAAAGTAGCCTTTAGGCCTTTGCAAAAAGATCGTTTATGTATATATATATATATATATATATATATACATAAACGATCTTTTTGCAAAGGCCTAAAGGCTACTTTTACTTCGAGTTCGAGAGATCGTTCTTGCTCAACTAAAAAGCCTAAGGGATACTTTTATTTCGAGTGTGAGAGATCGTTCTCGCTCAACTATAAAGCCTAAGGGCTACTTTATTTCGAGTTTGAGCAGGCCCTCACTTGATCATAAAGCGTAAAGGCTACTTTGAATCGGTTTTAAACAAATCGTCTCATCGCGGACCTTAGAATACAACTTTGTTATTTTATAAGACGTTTTGACTTTTGCAAAAGGGAAAAAAGGTTTTATATGTACATCAGAAGTTAGTTACAAAAGAAAACACGGCCCGATGAAAGTTCTTTACAAAAGCAAAAACGGCCCCGATACAAACACAACAAATATGGAATCCTAAAAGGCCTAGTCATCTCCAGGAGCAACATATTCACCCTCGGGGACTTCTCCACTTTCGGATCCGCTCAGGCTCTCAGAATCATTGTCATTAGGGTAAGCTAACCCAGTGGCTTCAGCTTCGAGCTCCTTAGCGCTCTCGATCTCGATTATAAGGTCAAAGCCTCGAGCATGGATCTCCTCAAGAGTCTCCCTTTGAGACTGGCATTTGGCGTGCTCGGCAACCCAATTTGCTCGAACCTGAGCAGCTTCAGTGACCTTCTTTGCGCAGACCTGGGCAGCTTTGGCATCAGCCCGATAAATAGCCACCACTACATCAGCGTTGGCCTTGGTCGCTTCGACCTTCGATTTGGCTGCTTCGAGCTCTGTGACCAACTTCTCCCGATCGGAAATTGTTGAACCCAGCTGAGACTGGAGCTCCTTGATTTTCTTGGCTTGCATCAAGGCTTTCTCTTTCATGCTTCAGAGTTGGATTTCAGTCGAGGCCAGTGGGCTCGGGCGGTCTTTTTATGAGGCAAGGCGATCCATATTCTTCTTCCATTCCTCGGCCTCAGTCTTCACTACATCTACATCCTCACGAAGTTTCCCAATCACATCGAGCTTTTGGTGGACCTGCGGGTTTGAACCATTAGCCACCACGCCCGAGTCAACGTCACTAACTTCAAAGATTCTTTTTACTTGCTCGGCCAGTTCAGCGTGTTATTTCTGAGCCACTTCTAGCTCAGCACGCAAGCCTTTAGCTTCTCCTTCTCTTTGCTCACTGAGAAGCTTGAAGGCATCTTTTTCCTCAATAATCCCTCGGATCTCAGCCTCGTACTAGCTGAACTCCCCTCGGGATCGGAGGAAAGACTCATGATGAAGAACGGAAGCCTACAAACATAGAAAAGGGAGTTATATAAAAGGTGAAAAGTATAAGTACAAAAATTGACATAGACAAGGATATCTGGGATTACCCGGTTTAGAGCCTATTAGACTTCGTTGAAAATATAGGATGCTCCCACCTCTTCCATCTTGGCTTGGTCTTCTTCGGTTACCAAGAATCGGAGACAGATTTCCACCTCTACGGGGGCGCAAAGAACCCGAGCATCCTCCAGAATCGATATAATGATTGATCGCTTACGCACGGGATCGACACTGGGGGCTGGAAACTGATTGGTCAGTTTGAAGATCGAGGAAGCCTCACTCGTGCTCTTCCTCGGTAACTCTAAGTCACACAGACCTGCGGCATCTTATAATCCAACAAAATCACCACGGAAAGGGTCTTCTGCTCCATGGACCCCTTTCCCGTGGAAAATCTCCACCGCCTGAGCTTCCTGTATCATTGCCTCAGTGAATGAAGAAAACGAGGGGAAGTCTCCGATATCTATCATCCCAAGTAAATCATTGGGGGCACCACCTTCATCTCGGGGAGCCTCGAGCCCAGTTTCTATGCCAGCATCCACCGCCTCCTCGACAGCCTTCTCACCCCGAGGTGAAGCATCTTCGGCTCTTTACGGCTCAGGGACTTTGGTCGAGGCTTCCACCTCAATCTCATCAAGTTGAGGTAAAGCAGTTTCGGTTCCCACCGACTCGTTAGTTCCTCGAGTCTCAGCGTCAGCTCGCACACGACCCACCAGCCCAGAGTCATCTTTTTCTTCTTCTTCTTCATCCCTTAGCCATTGGACCGACTCCAAAGTTAGAGGGATAATGTTCCCCTTAGCCATTGGACCGACTCCAAAGTCTGAAGCCCTTTTCCTCTTCTTCTTCCTCACCGTCTTCGGGACAGTGGGTGGATGATCTCTTTATCACCAGACGAGGGTCTCACTGTCACGTCCTTCCCGAGACCAACAAAAAGAGAAATTAAGTAAGCTCAGGAAAATGTTCGAATAATGGTCAAATTATTATGTCAGAAAGAAAAAAGAAGTTTACCATGGCTACTAGTCTCCCACCGACCCTTCGACAAATCACGCCATGCGCGCTCGGCATGTGTCGACTGCGATACCAGGATCCTGACCCAGTTCTCGAGCTGTGGAACTGTAGCCGGCATCGAGGAAACAGCTGCATCAAGTAGAACGCCGATAAGAAAGGATGAAAATAAAGACAATGGACAGGACTTAAGGATGGAATTATACTTATATTTCATATTCCATTTCTCAGGAAATGGCATACTCTCAGCGGGGACTAAGTTTGTGGTCTTCAGTCGAACAAATCGGCCCATCCAGCCCCGGTCTGTGTCTTCATCAATGCCCGAGAAAGGTGCCCTGGTGGCCCGACATTGAAGCTTTATTAGCCCACCTCGATAGAGTAGAGGGCTATACAGGCGTATGAGGTGGTCGAGGTTGAAGGGAAGACCATCGATTTTGCTTACGAAATAACAAAGTAGTGTCACGATCCTACAGAAAGAAGGGTGAATTTGAACGAGGGCCACCTCGTATTTCTTGCAGAAATCTATGATGATTGGATCGAGGGGACCCAGCGTGTAAGTGTAAACACTTAGGAACCCTTCCACGTGGGTGGTGATTGATTCTTCTGGAGTCAGCACCACCACATGTTTGTTACCTCAGTTACAATATTTTTTAATTTGGGAGAGGAGGTTTTATCACTACAAAAAAAACACCTGTTTACCGATGAAATAGTACCGACGGGCTTTTATCAGTTGTGTCACGACCCGAAATCCCACCTTCTGGCCGTGATAGTGCCTAACGTTGCACCCTCTAGGCAAGCCAACGTGTTAACTGAATTGATTTATTAACAAGTGAAAATAACAAACACTGACTAGATAATTGAGATAAAGTGCGGAAGCATTAACAAAATCTAAATAACAATAGCTAATAACGAAGACATCCCTTTAAGTACAAAACCCATAAATGGAGTCAAAACCTCACGAACCAGTCTAAGATTTAGCTAAAAACAACAGTTTGAAATAAAATGATATATCTGTATGGAAACACATAGATGACAGAATAAAAGATAGACTGTGGCGCCGAGATCCACGCGCCTGCGGAACTACCTCTGTGTCGTCTGGAATGGACTGAAGGACCCTCCCCCTAACGATGTCCACTGGGTCTGGCTACGTAATCTGTAAAACATAAAGAAGTGCAGGTGTAGCATAAGTACAACCGACCCCATGTACCGAGCAAGTGCCGATCCTAACCTCGGCGAAGTAGTGACAAGGCTAGGACACGACAACAAATTGTACCTGTGCATTGCAATAGTATAGCATAAAATAAACAAGAATACAATTATGGGGAAGAACATGTTGGGGATAAGAGGGGCAACACTTGCTAAAACAGTAGAATCAAGTACTGACAGAAAAGTAGAAGTAAAATAGGAAATAAAACCCGAAACAAGTAAGATAGACAGGAGAAGGCACGGCATGACCCCTCGTGCATAGCCTCAAAATCACACGGCACGGAATGCCCCCTCGTGCATAAATAATAATGACTCGGCACGGAATTTCCCGTCGTGCATAAATAATAATCAACCGGCACAGAATGTCCCCCCATGCATAAATAATAATCATCGGCACGGAATGTTACCTCGTGCATAAATAATAATCATCGGCACGGAATGTTCCCTCTTGCATAAATAATAATCATCGGCACGGAATGTTACTTCGAGCATAAATAATAATCACTCAGCACGGAATGTTCCCTCGTGCATGATGAGTATAAAAACAACAATTGATATGAAAGTTTAACAATACGACATTTCAAATGTACAGAAATAATCAACAAAATTCTATTGTCCCGGCAAGGGACTTAGCTGTAACCAATCTCACTCAGAAGTATAATGTCAACAGTGAAATCCTCGACCGAACACATAATCAATAACTTTCTGCGTCATGAAGTAACCTCAAGGTACCACTTCCAAGGTTCCCAATAATTCAAAACACGGGGAATATCAAAGAACATTAAATAACTCATCAAAATTCGACTCACGGGCATGCTTGACCACAACATATAGGTACCTGTCACCTCACCTATACGTTGGACATGAATTACACATAGCAAATAAGACTCTATACCTATTCCCTCAAGATAAGGTTAGGCTAAAAACTTACCTCGGCTCCAAGAATGCAAGCCAAGCCTCAATCACGGCCTTTCCTCTTGAATCCGACTCTGAAACGATAATATCTAGACATAATTGACTTAATAACATCAATAATTATTCAATAACTCAATCCCAAAGCCTAATTATGCATTTCCCATAATTCTACCAAAAATACCAAAATTCAACCCCGGGCCCGCTTGATCCAAACCCGAGGTTACCAAAACCCGATCACCCATTCTCCCACGAACCCAAATATACAATTTTTTTTAAATCCGACCCCAAAATGAGGTTGAATTCCCAAAATTTTCAAAAGCCCTAACTCTACCCAAAACCTCCAATTTCTACCTTTGATTTCATGTTATTAGATCTAGAATCTAGTGATTGATGAAGGAAAATGGAAGAAATTAGAGTTAAGAACACTTACCTATGAAGCTATGGTGGAATGGTCTCCTAGGAATCGCCCAAGAAGAGTGGAGAAGAAGAAAATGGTGAAAGAATGTGAAAATCTCATAATGGCAGTTTGTTTTGGATATTTTAAATAGCTGGGCAAAAATGACCTATGCGATCGCGACAGGTCTCCTGCGATCGCGCAGAGTACTGGACCTAAACCATCGCGATCGCGAAGAAGGGATTGTGATTGCAGAGAATACTAACACAGCCTATCGCGATCGCGACACGGGGGTCACGTTCGCAGTAGGCAAAATAGCACCCAGCCCCCCAGCCCACATTTTCTCTACCTGTTCGAGTGTGGTCCTTCGCGATCGCGTAAAGCACTGCCCCCAGGCTGCACGATCGCAACCCAGGCACTGCGTTCGCGTAAGGAAATTTACCCCCCTCCCTGACTTACTCATCGCGATCGCAAAGACCAACAGACCTGGACACCAGATTCAGCAGCCAAACACCAGATTTGCTAAGCCTAAATCACCCCGACGCCTACCCGGAACATACCCGAGCCCTCGGGGCTCAAAACCAAATATACACACGCCTTCAAAATCATCCTACGAACTTATTTGAGTAATTAAACGACTAAAATAACATAAAAATAATGAATTAAACTCAAAATCCCTAGAATTTCCTCAAACTTCATAAACTATCAAATTTTCCAATTTTTTATCCGAAACACGTTAAACCAAGTCTGTTTCTTACCAAATTTTATAGATAACTCACATAACACATATTGAACCTGTTCCGGCTCCTGGACCATAATACGGCTCAGTAACACATATTTCACATTAAAGTTCATTTTCAAAAATCTTTATTATTTTCAGAAAATAATTTCCTTTAAAAATTTATTTATCGGACTTGGGACCTCGATTCCGGGTATACGCTCAGGTCCCATATTGTCTTACGGACCCTCCGGGACCATCAAATCAAGGGTCCGGGTCCATTTACCAAAAATATTGACCAGAGTCAACTTTATTCAATTAATTATCATAAATTCAGCTGTTTAACACATTTCCACATAAAGACTTCCCCTATATGCGCCCGGGCTGCGCACGCACATCCAGGTGAGATTAACGGAGGCTTTCGGAGCCTCGAAACATAGTTTTAGCTAAATTTACACAGGATGACCTTTTGGATCATCACAAGTTGGTATTCCGAAGGACTTTCCGACGGAGTCTCTCGGTACTTTTAAACTTTTTAATTTTTAATTTAACAAAAATAAAAATTATGATATTTTGACCGGTCAAAATTTAAATGGTTGTACCAATGCATTCCGTCGGTAATTTACCGACGGACTCCCGCGGAACATTTTGTATTTATATTTTTGAATTATTTGTTTTAGGTACCGACGGTGTCTCTCGGTACTTTTAAAAATAATAAATGAAAAAGAAAATAAAGTTACCGACGGACTCCCTCGAAACATTTTGTATTTATAGTTTTGAATTATTTTTTTTAGGTACCGACGGTGTCTCTCGGTACTTTTAAAAATAATAAATGAAAAAGAAAATAAAGTTATCGACGTATTCAATCCTACTGCCTTTACATAATATTTTGAATTCTGTTCTTACAGTACCGAAGGACTTCCGTCGATAATTTAAATTAGCCTATTTATTGAAATTTACACTAAGTAAAGGTAATACACTACTTAAAAATATATTAGTGGTAATTAGCTTAGTAATTTATAATTACACAAAGTAAAAGTGAATTTATAGTATGCTTAACTACATAGATTAACCTTTACATTAATAATTACACACTAAGAAGTGTATTAGTTGTTTCCGTAAGAAATATTAGTGATGATTTATCTTATAAATTGATAATTACTGTAAGTAGAAGTGTATTTATGGATTGATTATCATACACATTGATAATATACTAATCAAAGTGTATTAATTGTATTTAGATAGTAGATTGAAAATTATACGAAGTATAATTGTATTAATAATATATATGTAAGTAATGTTGATGATTGATTAGCATGTATACATTGATGATAACATTAATTGGTGAACTAGTGGTATCCTTACATAAGTAACGTTAGTAATTGATTAGCTGATACATTGATAATTATACACAAAATGGAAGTGTATTAATGATATTTGTGAGAAATATTTGTGATTGTTTATCTTCAGTTTGATAGTTAAAGTAAGTGGAGGTTTATTAGTGGTATCATTAAGTAGTATTAGTGGTATCCTAAAGTAATGCTAATGATTCATTAGCCTATACATTGATAATTATACTAATTAATTATGTATTAATATAGGTTTAAAAACTTTTACTGATTCATTAGCTTATGCATTAAGAATTATACTAAGTAGAAGTGTATTAGTAATAATATTAACGATTGATTAGCTTATAAATTTATAATTACATAAACCATATGCATATTAGTGGTATGCTTAGGTAATATTAATGATTGATTAGCCTATCTATTAGTTATTACACTTATTAAGTAAAAGTTTATCAGTAGTAGTCTTAAGAACTATTACTAATTGATTAGCTTATACCTGAGAATTACACTAAGCAGAAGTGTTTTAACAATATCAGTAAGAAATGTTAGCGATTAATTTGGTTTTAAATTGATAATTACAAAAAGTAGATACGTATTAGTGGTATTCTTAAGTAATATTATTGATTGATTAGCCCAAGTAAAAGTGAATTGTAATATACTTAACTACATTGATTAGCTTATACATTAATAGTTACACACTAAGAAGAAGTGTATTAGTCGTTTTTTGTAAGAAATATTAGTGATGGTTTATCTTATAAATTGATAATTACTGTAAGTAGAAGTGTAGTAACGGTGTACTTAAGTAACATTAATAATTGATTATCATACACATTGATAATATAATAAGTGAACGTGTATTAATTGTATTTAGCTTGTAGATTAATAATAACAAGAAGTATAAGTGTATTAATAATATATTTGTAAGTAATGTCGGTGATTGATATATTAGCATGTATACATTGATAATAGCTCTAAGTATTAGTGAACTAGTGGCATCCTTATATAAATAATGTTAGTAATTAATTAGCATATACATTGATAATTATACACTAAATGGAAGTGTATTAATGCTATTGGTGAGAAATGTTAGTGATTGTTTATGTCTACATTGATAATTAAAGTAAGTATAGGTTTATTAGTGGTATGGTTAAGTAATGTTAATAATTGATTAGCCTATATATTGACAACTAAAGTAAATAGAACTATATTAGCAATATCGTTAATTAATATTAATAATTTATTAGGCAATTCATTGGTAATTACATTAAGTACAGAAGTGTAATAGTTACAATTAGCATATAGATATTGATAATTACACTAAGCAGAAGTGTACGCACTAATGATATATCCTTAAATAATGTTAGTGATGCACTAGCCTATACATTGATAATTACATACTAAGTAGAAGTTATTAATGGTATACTGACAAATATTGATAATTTTTTAATTATCTTAAATTAACAGCTAAAGTAAATAAAACTATATTAGCAATATCGTTAATTAATATTAATAATTTATTAGGCAATTCATTGGTAATTACATTAAGTATAGAAATGTAATAGTTACATTTAGCTTATAGATATTGATAATTATACTAAGTAGAAGTGTACGCACAAAAGATATATCGTTAAGTAATATTAATAATTTATTAGGCAATTCATTGGTAATTACATTAAGTATAGAAATGTAATAGTTACATTTAGCTTATAGATATTGATAATTATACTAAGTAGAAGTGTACGCACAAAAGATATATCGTTAAGTAATGTTAGTGATTCACTAGCCTATACATTATTAATTACACACTAAGTAGAAGTTTATTAATGGTATACGTAAAAAATCTTAGTGATTATTTAATTATCTTAAATTGATAACTAAAGTAAGTAGAAATATATAAGTTGTATCGTTAATTAATATTAATAATTAATTATCTAGTATCCTTAAGTAATCTTAGGTTCAATTACATTGTAAATTGATAATTACATTGCGTAGAGGTGTATTGATAATTAATTAGCTTATAAATTGATAATTAATCCAAAATTATGGGTCATTAATTTTGGTTTATATAATTACATGTTTGCTAATTACTTAACCAATATTAAACATAAATTAATTTGGTTAACAAATAAGCACTCACTTATTTGGTTAACAAATAAGCACTCACTTAAGCATAAGAACCCGCGTCTTCTCGGGCAAATTAAACCAAACGCCTCACTGCTTCTAAGGAAAATCCCCGCTTCACCGGCGTCTTCGGCACTCAATACAAGTGGTCGTTGTCGGCGGCGGCGGCAATAGGCGGCCATTGTCGGCACTCACACTCCTCTCCATCGCCGATAAGTTTTCTTCCATCGTCGTCCATTGAGGTCGTTTTTGGGGGTGGTTTGAGTTCACAAATTCTCATAGTAATGCGAAGGGGAAGGGAGGTTTAGGATAAGAGGAAAGGAAAGAGAAGGGTCTGGTGAAGATGAATCTTAAACCTTGATGGACTTTATTTTATTATTCCATCCTCAAGGTTATTCTTTTGGTTGTGCAACATGTAGTTTCATTTTTCTGCTTGTTTCAGCAAGGTAATTGGACCCTATCTTAGCCAATATTGCCCGATCTTCCCGTTTGGTTTTTTGGACTAGGGCTCTAATTTTACATTATTTCAATTGATTGGTTAACTTTAAACTTCCGTCGTTGGTATAGATGTCACGACCCGATCTACCCTCCGAAGGCATCGTTACGACACCTAGTCTCTACGACTAGGTAAGCCTAATTGCGAAAAAGGTATTAAATAGAAACAACAAAATAAAGACGGAATAAAGTAAATTTACTAATGAAACATCGCCACTTGGCACGTACAAAATATAACTTCCCAAAACCCGGAATATCACAAACAGTCACAAGTTTCTAACACTACTGTAGCCCTAACAAAAACTGGAAAAGTACATAATAACGTTTCTACAAGATAGAATAGAAGGAGACTCGGAGGATTCTGCGGACGCGGCAGAAATACCTTGCAGTCTTCCGGAATCAGCAGCAGCAACTAACCACCAGGCTGATAGCTCGTACCTGGATCTGCACACGAAAACATCTGCAGGAAAGGGCATGAGTACACCATATTTGGTACCCAGTAAGTCCCAACCCTAACCCCAACCAAGTAGTGGCGAGGTCAGGTTAAGGCACTATTCCTAATAAATCAGTTTAAAACAGTACAAACGATAGGTAACGTCTACAGTAAACAATTTAAGAAAATCCTCGGCTCAACATAATATATATCACAGAGTGAAATCTCCCGGGATACCGTCCCATAGTTCCAAATGATTATGCAGTACAGGAGGAAAGCTCCTTGAATACGTCCGTAGTCCCAATTTAAATATGCAGTACAGGGGAAAAGCTCCAGGAATACGTCCGTAATCCCAATTTTAATATGCAGTACAGGGGGGAAGCTCCCGGAATACGTCTATACTCCAAATTTAAATATGCAGTACATGAGGTAAAGCTCCCGGAATACGTCCGTAGTCCCAATTTAAATATGAAATGCGAATGAATGGTGGATAAGGTTTATTTAAACAGTTCAGGAGAAAAGTCACAGGAAAAACATAGGATATGACTAACTAAACATGGCGCACATAGTATCAAATAGGAATTTCAGGCAAAGCAGGTAGGCATGCTCCTTCCTAATCTAAACTACACAATTATCACATTAAACAGTAAAATAAGAGTGAAATGATTTATGGCATGGAAGGAAAAAATGGAATTTTAGCAACAATGGGTCGTGCACATACTCGTCACCTCACGTACGCGGCGCCTATGCAACAAATAGTATCAAAGCAACCTAAGGGGAAGTCCCCAACACAGAGTAAGGCAAGAAACTTACCTTGACTGCTCTACTCAACTCAAAACCATGCTCTTTCCACGAGTACCAGACTCTGAATGGCCCAAATCTATTCAATTCTATTGCATAATGTAACTATCATTGTAAGAAATCGATCTAGCTAATTAGTTCAAGGCTAATACGCGAAATTAGGAAAATTTCCCAAAAACTCCCCCGGGTCCACGTCTCGGAAACGAGTTAAAGTGAAAAATTTAGAACACACATTCACTCACGAACTCACTCGAACAAGAATCATCGAAAACCGACGTCAAAATCTGATTAAATTCTCGGATTTCTATTTGGAGAACCTTCCTCCCATTTTCATGATTTTTCACCCAAATTCATTGATTATATTGAAGAAATTGCTGTAGATTAATGATATACAAGTGAAATAAGGTTACAAATTGTTACCTATTAGACTTCTCTTCAACACCCACTCAAAATCGCCTAATCCCGAGCTCCAAATCATTTTAGAAAATATGAATTTCAAACCCTCGGATTTTGGTATAAATTGCCCAGAAATTCCGCACCTACGACTCATTGGACTGCACCTGCGGAAAATACATTGCAGGTACAAAAAATTATTAAGTGGGATGGACCGCACCTGCGGTCACTGGGCCGCATCTGCGGAGCTCTTGCCGTACCTGCGAGCCTGGCTGAAACAGGCCAACTCCGCATCTGTGATGGCCCCCTCCACACCTGCGAGTCCGCACCTGCGGCTCCCCTTCCGCAGGTGCGAAACACCAGCACCAATAATGCTTTAGCTGGTTTTAAGTTCAAAAGCCATCTCGTTGAGCATCTGGAACATCTCTGAGGCCCCCGAGACCTCAACCAAACTTACCAACAAGTCCTAATACCTTATTCAAACTTAGTCGATCCTTCAAAACACATAACCTAACATCAAAATCACCAATCATGCATGGATTCAGGCCTAAGAACTTATGAATTTTTTAAAATCTACAACCGATGCCGAAACACGTCAAAACTAGTCCGAATGACCTCAAATTTTACACACATGTCATAAATGACATTACCGACCTACAGCCACTCTCGAAATTCCATTCCGAGCCCGATATAAAAATTTCACCTATCGACCGAAATCGTCAAAATTCTAACTTTTGCCAATTCAAGCCTAAATCCACTACAGACCTCGAAAACACATTCCGGACACGCTCCTAACTCCGAAATCACCCAACGGAGCTAACGAAGTCGACGGAATCCCATTCCAGACCCGTCTTCCCACAGTTCCAACTACTGTCCGATTTCTAAAGCTTAAACTTATATGTAGGGACTATATGTCCAAAAACTCTCTAAATTTAGCAACTAATCATTCTGACAAGTCCCATAAGTGGATATAAAAGTGGAGAAAGAAGTTATTAGGGGATCGGGGCACTAACTCTCAAAACGACCGACCGGATCGTTGAATTCTCCCACTCTTAAGAAAATTGTTCATCCTCGAACGAGTATAGAGACATACCTGAAGCTGTGAAAAGATGAGGGTACTGACGGCGCATATCCTGCTCGGTCTCCCAAGTCGCCTCCTCGACTGGCTGACCCCTCCACTGAACCTTGACTGATGCAATATTCTTTGACCTGAGCTTTCTGAAATGTCTATCCAATATAGCTAATGTCTCCTCAACATATGATAGATCCTTGTCCAACTGGACTGAACTGAAACCCAAAACATGAATCGGGTCACCGTGATACTTCTAGAGCATAGAGACGTGGAATACCGGATGAACTCCTGCTAGGTTGGGAGGCAAGGCTAGCTCAAAGCAACCTCCCCAACACGCCGCAATACCTCAAAGGGACCAATGAATCTCAGACTCAGCTTACCCTTCTTCCTGAACCTTATGACGCCCTTCATAGGCGATACCCGAAGCTAAACCCGATCACCAGCCATAAATGCCAAATCACGAACCTTTCGGTCCGTATAACTCTTCTTCTTGGACTGAGCCGTATGAAGTCTCTCCTGAATCACCTTCACCTTGTCCAGGGCATCCTAGACTAAATCTGTACCCAACAATCGGGTCTCGCCCAGCTCAAACCATCCCACTGGGGACCGGCACCGTCTACCATACAAAAGCCTCATATGGCGCCATCTAAATGCTAGACGGGTAGTTGTTATTATAAGAAAACTCTACAAGTGGCAAGTATCGGTCCCATGACCATCCAAAATACATCACACAGGCACGAAGCATATCCTCAAGAATCTGAATCGTGCGCTCGGACTGCCCGTCTGTCTGAGGGTCAAAGGTTGTACTCAACTCTACCCTGGTGCCTAGATCCTGCTGAACGGCTCTCCAGAACTGTGAAGTGAACTGTGTACCTCTGTCTGAAATGATAGTTATTGGAATATCGTGGAGGCGAACAATCCCCCTGATATAAATCTCTGCCAACCTCTCGGAGGAGTATGTAGTCAACACTGGAATGAAATGGCTGACTTGGTCAGCCGATCCACAATCACCCAAATAGCATCAAACTTTTTCAAAGTCCGAGGAAGTCCAACCACAAAGTCCATGGTGATCCGCTCCCACTTCCACTCTGGAAGCTCAATCTGCTGAAGTAACCCTTCTGGCTCTGATGCTCATATTTGACTTGCTGACAGTTGAGACACTTGGCCACAAACGCCACTATATTTTTTTTCATCCTTCTCCACCAATAGTGTTGTCTCAGGTCCTGGTACATCTGTGCGGTACCCGGATGAATAGAATAATGTGAGCTATGGGCCTCCTCAAGAATCAACTCCCGAAGCCCATCCATATTGGGCACACAGATCCGACCCTACATCCTTATCACAATATCATCTCCTATAGTCACATCCCTGGCGTCACCTCACTGAACCCTATCCTGGAGAACCAGAAGGTGGGGATCATCATACTGGCACCCTCGAATGCGGTCATAAATAGAAGACCGAGCCACCACATAAGCTAAAACCCGGCAAGGCTCTGAAAGATTCAATCTCATAAACTGACTGGATAAGGACTGAACATCCAAGGCTAAGGGCCTCTCAATTGCCAGAAGATATGCCAAACTCCCCAAACTCTCCGCCCGGCGACTCAAGGCGTCGGCCACCACATTGGCCTTCCCCGGGTGGTATAATATAGTGATGTCATAGTCCTTTAGTAACTCCAACCATCTCCGCTGGCGCAAATTGAGGTCCTTCTGCCTGAACAAGTGCTGCAAACTTCGGTGATCCGTAAAAATCTCACATGGAACACCGTACAAATAATGACGCCAGATCTTCATGGCGTGAACAATAGCTTCTAACTCGAGGTCATAAATCGGATAATTCTTCTCATGCACCTTTAACTGCCCGTACGCGTAGGCAATCACCCTACCTTCCTGCATCAATACTGCTCCAAGGTCAATCCGTGAGGCATCACAATAGACAGTGTAGGACCCTGAACCTATAGGAAACACTAATACTGGGGCCGAAGTCAAAGTTGTCTTGAGCTTCTGAAAGCTCTCCTCGGTCCACCTGAACGGAGCACCCGTATGGGTTAGTCTGGTCATAGGTACTGCAATAGATGAAAACCCCTCTACAAAGCGACGGTAGTACCCTGCCAAACCAAGGAAACTGCGGATCTCCGTAGCCGATGACGGTCTAGGCCAACTCTGCACCGCCTCCACTTTCTTCGGATCTACTTTGATCCCATCACAAGACACTATGTGGCCTAATAATGCCACTGAATAAAGCCAGAACTCACCCTTGGAGAATTTTGCATACAATCTCTTCTCTCTCAAAGTCTGAAGCACGGTCCTCAAGTGTTGCTCATAATCTTCCCGCGATCGGTAATACACCAGAATGTCGTCAATAAACACAATGACGAAGGAATCAAGATAGGGCAGGAATACATTATGCATCAAATGCATAAAAGTTTCTAGGTCATTGGTCAGCCCAAATTACATAACAAGAAACTCATAGTGGCCATATCTAGTTCTGAAGGCAGTCTTCGGGATGTCTGACTCCTGAATCTTCAGCTGATGATAGCCAGATTACAAGTCGATCTTGGAGAATACTCTGGAACCTTGTAGTTGGTCAAATAAATCATCAATGTGGGGCAAAGGATACATGTTCTTCACTGTAACCTTGTTCAGGTGCCGATAATCAATACACATACGCATAGAGCCATCTTTTTTCTTCACAAATAGCATTGGAGCACCCCAAGGTGATACACTGGGTCTGATGAAACCCTTATCAAGCAACTCCTGTAACTGCTCTTTCAACTCCTTCAACTCACGAGGAGCCATATGGTAAGGAGGGATAGAAATGGGGTGAGTGCCTGGCAACACATCAATGCCGAAATCAATATCTCTGTCGGGCGGCATACACGGAAGATTAGCTGGGAATACATTAGGAAAGTCCCTCACTACCGGGACTGACACAACTGGAGGGGTATTAACACTGACATCTCTCACATAGGCCAAATACGCATCACACCCCTTCTCAACCATCCGCTGAGCCTTAAGAAATCAAATGACCCTGCGGGGAGTATACTCTAAGGTACCTCTCCACTCAAATCTCGGCAAGCCAGGCATAGCCAGCGTCACGGTCTTATCATGACAATCAAGAATATCATAATGGGGCGAAAACCAGTCCATGCCCGAGATAACATCGAAATCTACCATGTTGAGTAATAACAAATCAGCCTTGGTCTCAAAAACACTAAGAGAAATCAAACTTGACAGATATATGCGGTCCACAACTAGAGAGTCTCCCAATGGAGTATATACATAAACAGGGAAACTCAAATAATCCCGAGATATCAAATGTGGAGCAAAATAAGAGGACACATATGAATACGTAGAGCCAGGATCAAATAATATTGATGCATCCTTATCACGTGAACCCCTCCTGTCCCTGGGACAATCTCTAATCACGTGATGAGTGTCACCACACTCAAAAAAACCCATCGGAGGACGCTACGGCTAAGACTGAATAGGAGTTGGCCTGCTGGGCTGGCCGGAAATAACACCTCGAACTGGAGGCACACTGGATACTAGCGGTGCATAATAGAAATCCTAAGGTCTAGGAGGAGCTAGAATACCGCTGGCTGCTGGAAGGGATGAATGAACAGGGCGACCCAGAAAGCCCCTACCATAGCGTGTTGCTGGTGCACGAGATCCAAAAAAATGGCCAGTCTCTCGAGACCTCTTGGCCTCTCTCTCCTCTTGGTCTCGAGCAAACTGCCCTCTACTCTCCTGGAAATACTCACTTCCTGCTGATAAGTGATATCCAACTCCAACTCCCTGGCCATACTGGTCTGAATACTAGGGTGAAGTCCCTCAATGAAGCGGCAAACCCGCTCTCTGACTGTGGCATCCAAGGATGGTGCATGTCGAGCTAACTCACTGAAACGGACTACATACTTCGACACAGTCCTAGTACCCTGCCGCAACTGCTTGAACTTCGCGCGCCAAGTATCCCTGAGGCTCTGAGGGACATACTCTCGCAGAAACATCTCTGAAAACTGAGTCCAAGTGAGTGAGGCTGCCTCATCCGGACTACTCAGCTCATAGGCCCGCCACCACTGATATGCCTCTCCCCTCAGCTGGAAATCGGTGAAAGAAACCCCATTGATCTCCACAATGCCCATAGTGCGCAGAATACAATGATACTCTTCAAGAAATCTCAAGGCATCATCTGAATCTAGTCCACTGAAAATAGGTGGGTGGTACTTCTTGTACCTCTCAAGTATGAACTGCTCTTCCTCAGAAGAAGCTATCCTGGTCCCAAGTTGTACCGGAGCCACTAGGGGCATAGGAATATACTCCGGGGCCTGATTAACCTGGCCCTTCTGCTCAGGAATGCGGGTTGGGGGAGCCTGTGCCCCTCCCCTGGTCTGAGATGTAGTGGGAGCTATCGGAAGTAGTCCAGCTTGAGCTAGAGTGTTGAACATGCTCATGAACTGAGCTAAAGTCTCCGATAAGGCTGGATCAGCAATAGGGACCTCCTGTGCCGGCTCTCCAGCTGGAGCTGCTGTAGGCTCCTCTGTCGCTGCTCTCGCCGGTGCTCGGGCTGCACCGTCTGGTCGTCCTCTACCCCGACCCCGGCCTCTGGTGACCCTAGCAGGGGGCTCGGGTTCCTGGTCATCGGTCCTCCCAGTACGGGTCCTCACCATTTGTGGGAAAGAATAGAATAGAATTTTAGAATTTTTGATGTCAATAACTCGCACGACAAGGAAATCAAAGAAATATGATTATTCTTAAGAGTTACATAGCCTCCCGAAGATAGATACGGACGTCTCCGTACCAATCCGCAAGACCCTAATAAACTGGCTTGTGACTTGTGACTCCTATGAACCTAGACGCTCTGATACCAACTTGTCACGACCCGATTTACCCTCCGAAAGGCATCGTGACGGAACCTAGTCTCTACGACTAGGTAAGCCTAATTGCAAAAAAGGTATTAAATAGAAACAACAAAATAAAGACAGAATAAAGTAACTCTAATAATGAAACATCGCCACTTGGCACGTACAAAATGTAACTTCCCAAAACCGGAATATCACAAACAGTCACAAGATTCTAACACTACCGTAGCTCTAACAAAAACTGGAAAAGTACATAAGAATGTTTCTACAAGATAGAATAGAAGGAGACTCGGAGGATTCTGCGGACGCAGCAGAAATACCTTGCAGTCTCCCGGAATCAGCAACAACAACTAACCACGAAGCTGATAGCTCATACCTGGATCTGCACACGAAAACATGTGCAGGAAAGGGCATGAGTACACCACATTTAGTACCCAGTAAGTGCCAAGCCTAACCCCGGTCAAGTAGTGACGAGGTCAGGTTAAGGCTCTACCGGATTTCTAAATAGGTCAGTTTAAAACAGTACAAAAGATAGTTAATGTCTACAGTAAACAGTTTAAGAAAAACAATATAAGTTTACAGTAAGAAAATCCTCGGCTCAACATAATATATATCACATAGTGAAATCTCTCGGGATACCGTCCCGTAGTTCCAAATGATTATGCAATACAGGCGGAAAGCTCCTTGAATACGTCCGTAGTCCCAATTTAAATATGCAGTATAGGGGGAAAGCTCCCGGAATACGTCCGTAGTCCCAATTTAAATATGCAGTACAGGGGGAAAGCTCCCGGAATATGTCTGTACTCCCAATTTAAATATGCAGTACATGAGGAAAGCTCCAGGAATACATCTGTAGTCCCAATTTAAATATGAAATGCGAATGAATGCAGGATAAGGTTTATTTAAACAGTTCAGGAGAAAAGTCACAGGCAAAACACATGATAGGACTAACTAAACATGGCGCACATAGTATCAAATAGGAATTTCAGGCAAAGCAGGTAGGCATGCTCCTTCCTAATCTAAACTACACAATTAGCACATTAAACAGTAAAATAAGAGTGAAATGATTTATGGCATGGAAGGAAAAAATGGAATTTTAGCAACAATGGGTCGTGCACGTACTCGTCACCTCACGTACGCGGTGCCTATACAACAAATAGTATCAAAACAACCTAAGGGGAAGTCCCCAACACAGAATTAGGCAAGACACTTACCTTGACTGCTCTACTCAACTCAAAACCATGCTCTTTCCACGAGTACCAGACTCCGAATGGCCCAAATCTATTCAATTCAATTGCATAATCTAACTATCATTTTAAGAAATCGATCTAGCTAATTAGTTCAAGGCTAATACGCGAAATTAGGAAAATTGCCCAAAATGTCCCCCGGCCCACGTCTCGGAAACGAGTTAAAGTTAAAAATTTAGAACACACATTCACTCACGAACTCATTCGAACAAGAATCATCGAAAACCGACGTCAAAATCTCATTAAATTCTCAGAATTCTACTTGGGGAACCTTCCTCCCATTTTCATGATTTTTCACCCAAATTCATTGATTATATTGAAGAAATTGCTATAGATTAATGATATACAAGTAAAATAAGGTTAGGAATCGTTACCTATGAGTCTTCTCTTCAAAACCCACTCAAAATCGCCTAATCCCGAGCTCCAAATCATTTTAGAAAATATGTATTTCAAACCCTCGGATTTAGTTATAAACTCCCCGCAATTCCGCACCTGCGACTCATTGGACCGCACCTGCGGAAAATACATCGCAGGTGCGAAAAATTATTAAGTTGGGTGGAACCGCACCTGCGGTCACTAGGCTGCATCTGCGGCACCGCATCTGCGGAACTCTTGCCGCACCTGCGAGCCTGGCTGACCTAGGCCAATTTCGCATCTGTGATGGCCCCCTCTTCACCTGCGGATCCCCTTCCGCAGGTGTGAAGCACCAGCACTCGCAATGCTTCAGCTGGTTTTAAGTTGAAAAGCCATCCCGTTGAGCATCCGAAACATCTCCGAGGCCCCCGGGGCCTCAACCAAACTTACCAACCAGTCCTAATACCTTATCCAAACTTAGTCGAGCCTTCAAAACACATCACATAAAATAAAAATCACCAATCATTCATGGTCTCAAGCCTAAGAACTTATGAATTTTCCAAAATCTACAACCGATGCCTAAACACGTCAAAACTAGTCCGTATAATCTCAAATTTTACACACAGGTCATAAATCACACTACAGACCTACAGCCACTCTCGAAATTCCATTCCGAGTCCGATATAAAAATTTCACCTATCGACCGAAATTGCCGAAATTCTAACTTTCGCCAATTCAAGCCTAAATCCACTACAGACCTCGAAAACACATTCTGGACACCCTCCAAACTCTGAAATCACCCAACTGAGCTAAGGGAGTCGATAGAATCCCATTCCGGACCCTTCTTCCCACAGTTCCAACTACGGTCCGATTTCTAAAGCTTAAACAAATATGTAGGACTATGTGTCCAAAAACTCTATGAATTTTGCAACTAATCATTCCGGCAAGTCCCATAAGAAGATATAAAAATGGGGAAAGAAGTTATTAGGGGATCGGGGCGCTAACTCTCAAAACGACCAACCGGCACGTTACAATAGAGAAGCGAGCAAAAGTATGTTCACTTGCTTTCTTTTTCTGTTTGTTAGTATAAGATTATTAACATGTTTAGCAAGTTGGTGATTAAGTTTTATTCTGACTAAATTGATAATTACATAAAGTGGCAAAAATCATGTTTGCTACTTCCTCCTCTGTTTTACAAAGTGAAACAATAGACAAGATAATGATATTCGGACGAAACTAAATGAATGATGTATGTAAAAGGCACAAACATTTTGGCTCCAAGATATTAGTGATAGAAGAAGCAAATACTGCACTTAAAGTTGAAAGTGGAATTTGAAGTGTTAGCTTTAGACCTTGCCATTTTGTACTAGCTTGGGTCTTTATGCTTGTCTGGTAGTATGTTCCTTGGTTGAAAATGCTCATGTTTTCTGTTTTTGATGCTTCTGTGTAGTGTAGGAATCAGGAATGTTTAGTCCAAAGTCATTGCATTGCCTTAAAATAGTGTTATTCAATTCTAACTCTTTGTGTATTTTTTTCACTTCTCTTTTGTGGATTACAAGGTATTGGGACATCTGCCACCGTACAAAATGAGGACCTTGAGGATATGCGGCGAACAATTCAATAACTTTCTAGGAACTGTGCGGATGAACGAGAAAAAGGAAAGCATTAAGAGAAGATTAGAGACGCACTTAGGAATGACATTGACCCCCTCAGAGCTCAAGTGAATCACTTAATTGGCCTGTCCCGCTCTCCGCCAAAAAGCCACATTTATGAAGAGGATGAAAGTGATGGAAATAATACAAATGATGAAGAAGATGAGGGGGAACCCGTAGATGAGTGATTTTATGTTTGGTGGATTGTTGTTTAGTTGGATGTTAACTTTGAATGATACATTTTGATCTTTGGTTGGATAGTTTTGATTTTGATGGGATAATTTGGATGTTTGGATGTTTGATGTGATAATTTGGATGTTTGATGGGATAATTTGGATGTTTTGATATAGTTTAATTTTGTTGTTGTGAAGTTGAGTTTTATTATGGTTGCATTTCAGTTTGTATTCTAATATTCTGGCTGGCAGGTGGTGCAACAAAAAATAGGCATTGCCTGCCAAAAATGTACCAGATTTACCGAGGGACTTACCGAGGGAGTCCGTAGGTAGGCTTGAACCAACTTTTCAGATTTTGTTGAAAATACCGACGGATAGCCGACGGAATATGAATCTATTCATATTTTTTATTTTTATATTACTAAATTAAAATTCTAAACTTATCGATGGTGTCTGTCGGTAATGTTAAATTATTATTTTTAATTTACCGACGAATATCTGTCGGTAATGATATTATTAATATTATATTATTTTATAATATACCGACGGATATTCTTTGGTAAGTAAAATTATTTGGTCAGAAATGTACCGGTGGCTTTCTAATGGGGTCCGTCGGTAAGTTACCGACGGATTCTGTCGGTATATTTTACCGAGGAAGGATTTACCCACCAACCACTTACCGACGGACTTACGTCGGTAAATCCTTGTCCGTCGGTAATTTGCGTCGGTAAACATGTGAATTTTAGTAATGTAAATTATTGGGTATCGAGCATATATACCTGGATACCGGCTCACATCGACCCATAACCGAGGAGGTCTTTTCAACCTTGAAGTCAGAATCGATGACACACCCTCTGGGGAAGAACTCTTTGGGGCGTGGCTCCATCGCTGGTTCCTCGCCAACCGGCCGGGATGAGGAAGCAGTTTCTTTTTGCGAAACAACTTTTGATGTTTTAGCCATGTAGTTTTTATGGGTAAATAAGAATAGAAATTAAGAAGGAACACTTGGTATTTTGGGATAGAACAAGCTAGGTAACTCAAAGATCTCAAAATACAAAGCTTTGAAAAAGGCAAAGAAATTTGGAGATTAGAGTGAAGAAGATTTTAAAGTAAAGTTTGAAAGAATGAAGAAGGATGGTATTTATGATTTCACAATGACGGTTCAAAGCCGGTAGTGGCCGACCGTCGACTGGCGCACATTAAATGTCTGGAAACTGTACCGACGAGACATTTCGGTCACCTCTGCTGCCTACGTCATGATGTACCGAGGTGAAGATCGAGGACTCAAATCGTTTCTTGTCATTACTCTCCAAAACGAAGGGACTATCTATCGAAATCGGGCTTGCCCTTTTTGTATGATTAATCTAGACCGGGGCGGCAGGCCAAGGTTCAGCCCCATGTCATATCGGACCATGACGAGGTTAGATTGCCAAGCTTGTGACTCAGAGACCAATCGAGCGAGATCGCGGTAAGCCTGCTGAGTGGAATAATGGAAAGCCAAGATATCCGCGATCGGGCGAGGATCGCGACGGAAATCTCGGCACGTATCAAGTCAAGACCGGTTAATTAGCCAATCATGAAATTTTTTACTGTATTTAGAATTGTACCATAAGTAGAACTCTTCTACTATATAAAGGGGGGTATAATCATTTGTAAAACACATCGGATTAACACGATTCAAAGCGATATACAACATTTTTCTCTTGAATATACTGTTGCTCAGTTCATATTTTCCAACAACATATTTGTTTGGTTCGAGGGCGACATAACTGGAGGGTCAATCTATCATATTTGGTATGCTTTATTCTTATTCACAGTCAATTCCTAATATCAATTTAAATATTTTTTTAATTTTATGTTAAATAAAATTACATATTTTTTAAAATATTTATAAATTTAATTGTTATCCGTTTTTAAGGGTAAACACCGTTGCGTGGAGTATCCAAACTGAATAAGGAAGATGTCCAACTACACTCCTTTACCGGATTAAAATTTGAATGGCAAGGCTACTCGATTGGGCCGAGCTATCCCGCTGGGACGGCTACTGCAAACATTACCATCAATAATCAGGCTATGATACCCTCGACATAAAGTAGACACCAATTTCAAATTAAAGCCAAGTCCACAACAGCCACAAATCCGCAAGACTACAATTGACTATATGTACGTGTTTCATAACGAGGCACTCCTCTATGCATGCAACCTGCTGCATATTCACCCCTCTAACACGTCACCCATCTTCCACAAATACGTGCCCCCCTTTCTTCCTTAACCTTTCCCTTTCGCCCTTCTATATAAATTCCGAAGCTCCAGCAATCCCATAGTACTCTCCTCATTCACTTCATCTCCAGTTTGAAAATCTCAATCAATATTCGTTTAATTAGTTAGTAATTGTTTGACCATGGCTGACTACTATGGCCATCAGCATACTCATCATCTTCATCATCATGAGCAACCTGCACCTAGGTCTTACCAGGTGGTGAAGGCTGCTACTGCCGTTACCGCCGGCGGATCTCTTCTGGTTCTCTCCGGCTTGACTTTGGCCGGCACTATCATTGCACTGACTGTAGCCACTCCCTTGCTGCTGATTTTCAGTCCAGTGCTTGTTCCTGCCACCATTACCATCTTCTTCTTGATGTTTGGTTTCTTGGCTTCCGGAGGTTTTGGCGTGGCGGCAATAAGCGTTTTGTCTTGGATCTATAGGTACATTGTCAATCAATTTTTCTTGCTCCATAAATGTTGAAGTGGTAAAACTCTAAAATGTCAATAAATAGTACTCCATCCAGTTCCAATTCGGTTTAAGAAAGAAAGATTTTTTAAATTTGTAGCCTATAATGTGTGTGACCATTTTCCTTTTTTATTTTGGTTTTTTTATTTTTGTCCAAAATAAGTATGATATAAATTTTATTTTTTCAAAATTTGACCTTATTTATATATTCTAATGTGTCAAATTAGCAATTAATTAAGATTAATTTAATGACTATTTCATTTTTTCTTGTTTCTCGAGGAGCTCATATTTCTTAATGAGTGTGCCAAAAGTAAAATGTTCACTTGTACCGGAGAAAGTATTACTATAACATTTATAATATTTGTGGATAGGATTTTTGAAATTTGTGGTATTTAATGAGTCTTAATATTCGTATAACTATAATTAAAGTTTCTCATTACGAATATTAAGAATAACAACATAACATGAGAACTCAAAATTAAATTATTTTTAAATATAAAATTGTGTCATTATTTTTTGAACAAACTCATAGAAATGCTCAGTTCTTAAAACTGACCAATAAGGAAATGGTGTCACCGTGTCCCATAAACTGAGATTGGGAGAGAGTGTATAATTTTAAAACTTTATTATTTAGAACAACGAGTTCAAATTTTAGTTTTGAACGAATCAATTTTAAATCGTTAAATCCTGTAGGTACGTGACAGGAAGGCACCCACCTGGTGCGGTGCAGTTGGAGCATGCAAGGGACAAACTGGCTACAAAGGCTCGGGAGATGAAAGAAAGAGCGGAGCAGTTTGGACAACAGCAGATCTCCGGCACGCAACAGGGTTAAGAGCCTCGGTTCAATTTGCACTTTGTGTTCTGTTTTTGCTGATTTCAAAATGGAGTTTCTCAGTTTGGAGTGCTGCATTAGTTAGCTAGCCGAGGTTCATTTGTATGTCCACGTCTTTCTTTCGTTATCTTCATGCCCCTTTTTTGGGGTTTCTTGTTGATTTTTGGGTTCCATACTTATAGGGACTCTAGTTTTTACTTTATTCTAGTAATCTCTAGTTAATGTTTTGCGATCAAATTGAAATAAGTAGAGCTAATGATGCTTTTCATATAAGCTTTTTAGCCTCCTCCTCACTTCCCTTTTCTGTTTACGTTTACTTTGAGTGGCAATTTGATGCTGCGTACTTTACCAGCTTCCTGTGATCGCAAAAAGAAAACTTGATCAGATAGTCCTATTTCTTTAAAAACATGTTTAAAACATAAATTTCTTAAGGACACACCACCAATAATTTGTTTTTGTTTTTTAAATTCTCATTCAGAGATGTTTAGAGAACATGGATATTTTTCTTTGAACAGAGAATAGGGATGTTTCTCTTAATGTAACTTTGCTTTGGTAAAAAACCAAAAAAAGTTATATCAGCATTGGCATGCGCTTCTCTTTTAACAAAGTTTTAAATGGACGGGGTTTAGCATTAATTTCTCTTTGTTCCAATATTATTCTCCAATGTATACGGCGTAATGTGATCTAGGATCAAAATTACGCTTTCATTTAAATTCAAATAGGTTGATAGACGCTATCAACTTAACCTCATAGGTTTAAGCATAAAGATAGATAAAAAGAGAACGTTAAGAAATAAAAACTGTTATACCTAGGATTCTTTGATTTTCCTTTCCAAACAGCTGAAAATATTTGAAGACATCAACCGAGTAATCATCAATTTCTTTCTAGTTTAAATAGATATGATTCAAGAAAGGAATAAAAAAAATTATTAAATTTATTGTAAGTTAAAAAACATATAGTATTATTTTTAGAACAAATTAATACGAAATGAGTAATATCATTTTTCTTGGAAGGAGTACTATCTATGAAATCAGTCAGTGATGACATAATTCTCAAATCTCAACCCAAATCAGAGACAAAGAAAAGTTATCATGTCTTTTTTTTTTTTTTTTCCTTTTCTGGAGTGAAATTTTCTGTTCAATCATAAAGTACGTATGGTAACAGATAGTCTACAAACTTTATAAAACCATGAAATCAGTGAGGACGTAACCTTGGCAAACTAACCCAAATTAGAGGTAAGAGCTAGAAGCTGACTCTTTTTTTTCCTGCGGGGAACGATTAACGAAATCTCAGTTTATCTAAAAGCAGCCATCGTTACAGATCTTCCACAAACATTCGAATAAAAGAAGTTGCCTTCATTCGTATAAATGAAGCAAGATGTGCATCGATGATATATTCCAATCTGCCACATAATATTACACATTTGTAACATTTAATACTCTACTTTAATTTAGTCCTTTACTAAATAATAATTATACTAAGAATGCATGTATCATTAACGAAGTCTTAAATGCATGCACTTAGCATTCCTCTTTGTTCAGTCTTATAATACGATCAAATGATGTTCAACCCTAAGTTTCAGTTTTGTTTTATTTTTCTTTAATTTTTATTGCTTGGTCCAAATAAACTCTTACGGACATCCAAAATTTGTCGCCATTTCCCCCGAAAGAACGTTTCTATTTTGCTTACAGTGTTGCAGCTTGCAAACTATATGAATTACTTGCTGTTGCTTAGCATAGTTTTGATTTTAAGGTAGTGAGGTAGTGAAAGTTTATAGGGAAAATAATGCAGTATAGTCGTTCTGAAAGATAATAGCCGAAAACCTGGCTCATGATACATTTCGGTCTCCGACAAAATAAGCTCAGCTCGAGATATGATGATGAGGGGCCAGTCTCATCGAGTCAGAATTCACGGGCATAACACCCGACCTCGAGAATTTCGGGGTCATGATTCGGAATCAATCCTAGCTTTGTACAACTTCGAAGAACATTGTCGGGCAATCAAGCATGACCAACAGAAGGCCATAATATTCGTGTCCAGTCAGATATTACGGTGGGGGATCACGGCACGTATTGATGAAGGACCGGGAATCAGTTAATCGATGAGTTTTTACCTTTATGAAGTTGTAGTTAGAGTAGGATTCCCCTACTATATGAAGGAGGTTTGGTAATTCATCAAACACATGGTAACACGCATTCCAAAGAAATATATTATTATTTTCTCTGTTATTAGCTCTCTTGCTCTTGTTCGTTAGTGTTGTGAGTCCGGATCGATGGCCAATATTTCACTAAGGCTTGAACTATCTTCCTAGTGTGGTTTGAATCTACTTTATCTTTATTTATTCAATTTAAATTTATTTATCGCTTTGTATCGAATAAATATGCATATCCTTAATCACTTACAAATTCAATTGTTATCGATTTTGAGGGTAAACAGTTTGGCGCCCACCGTGGGGCTAAGAATAATAGTGGCTATTTGATACAAACATCTATAACACACCCTATTTTACACTTGTTCTTTGATATGTATCTAATTTCAAGCCAAAGCTCAAAATGTCAAACTCCTAGTCAGCCCCTCTAAATGATGACGTTGAGTCCGTTGATCATGGCGAGAATAACAATATAGTACCTAGTGGCGAGGTACCACATGTTGACTCCATCGAAATTCTGGCCGCTGACCCGATAGATGCTAACTCGTATGTGGCCATCAACACGAATCTGCCGACCGACCCCGAGAATAGCGTTCGTGGTGGAGCCCAATCAACAACCCAAAATAGACAAGACATTGGAGGGGACGGGGTCAACTTACGGGTGATCTTCGATATGTTACAGGCTTAACATGAAGTGATAGCCTAGTTGTAGAACCAAAGCCAGGCACCGAACAGAATATAGCCCAAGCCGTCTCAAGAAGTCACCCACAGAATTGAACCGGTCGCGGAGAGACCAAATGAAAATGAATTGGGAATCAACCCCGAAATCATAAAGATGCTCGAGGAGCTGACAAAATGGGTAGAATCAAGAGAGAAGAGAATCAAAGCCAATGACAAAAAGGTGGAAACCTACAATTCTAAGGTCGACCAAATCCCAAGAGCACCCCTGATATTAAAAGGCCTGGATTCCAAGACGTTTATTCAAAAACCTTTTCCTCCGAGTGCGGATCCGAAGCCAATCCCTAAGAATTTATGCATGCCAGAGATTCCTAAGTACAATGGAACGACAGACCCAAATGAGCATGTGACATCCTATACTTGCACCATCAAAGGGATCGATTTGGAGGATGTTGAGATCGAGTCTGTCCTGCTGAAGAAGTTCGGGGAAACTCTGTCAAAAGGAGCTATGATATGGTATCACAACCTACCTCCTAATTCTATTGACTTGTTTGATATGCTTGCATATTCCTTCATAAAAGCACACGTCGAGGCTATCAAGGTCGAGACCACGAAGTCAGACCTTTTCAAAGTAAAACATGAGGATAATGAGATGCTCAGAGAATTCGTGTCTTAGTTTCGAATGGAACGGATGGACCTTCCCCCGGTAGCTAGTAATTGGGTCGTTCAAGGTTTCACCTAAGGACGCAATGTTTGAAGCTCATTGGCTTCACAGTTGTTGAAACAAAACTTGGTAAAATATCCAATTGTTACCTGGGCTGATGTCCATAACCAGTATCAATCGAAAATCAGGGTCGAAGATGATCAAGTTAGGGCCCCTTCCGGGTCCAGTTATCCCGTTAGAATCATCGACAGAATCAAGAGAGACGTTGATCTTGAACCGAGATCAAATAAGGACCGGTATCTATCATACAGTGGAGACCGAAGAGGCAAGGGGTCTGGGAGAAACCCTATGACAAATGAAAGGAGAAGTGATCGAGGTCAAAACAATCGGGGACTCATGAGCAAAAATAGTTTCGACAGGCCTGTCAGTCCTAAAGAAGCGCCAAGATTATTAGAGTACAACTTATACGTTGACGCCTCCGCGCCCTCGGACGCATCAAAGACACCAAATGGCCTCGATATCTATAGTCCGATCCAGCTCAAAGGGATCATAACCTAATGTGCAAATATCATTGCACTCACGACCAGAAAACAGAGAATTGCCAAAAATTAAGAGAGGAAGTAGCTCGTCTATTCAATGACGGACATCTCCGAGAGTTCCTGAGGAATCGAGCCAAGAATCACTTTAGGAATAGAGATTCTAACAAACAGATCGAGCGGAGGAACCTTAGTACGTCATTAACATGATCATTGGTGGGGTCGACATTCCCTAGAGGTCGATGCTGAAACGCACCAAGGTATCTATCACAAGGGAAAGATGGACTCGGGATTATGTGACAAAGGGAACCTTGTCTTTGAACGACGAGAATGCTGAAGGAGTCGTACATACCCACAACGATAAACTGGTAATATCTGTACTCATAAATAAATCTCGAGTTAAGCATGTATTGATTGATCCAGGTAGCTCGGCCAATATCATTAGATCGAGGGTCGTGGAACAACTCAGTCTACAAGATCAAATCGGGCCTGCAGTCCAAGTTCTAAATGGATTTAACATGGCGTGTGAGACCACTAAGGGGAGATAACATTACCGGTGAACGTCACCGTGACCATTCAGGAAGCCAAGTTCTATGTAATCGAATGAGATATGAGATACAATGCTTTGCTCGGGAGACCATACCTTCACAACATGAGGGAAATACCCTCAACACTCCACCAGGTGCTAAAATTCCCAACGCCTAGAGGAATCAAAATAGTTTACAGAGAGCAACCGGCCGCCAAGGAAATGTTCGCGGTCGATGAGGTGGTCCCGATATCCGCACTTTCGATATCAGAGGGTCTGAACCCCATGTCCAAAGACGAGACCAAATAGTAATTACCGATACCAACCTCGATAGAAACAGAGAAGAAGGGGGTGGATGAGGACGACGACTACGGAGTTCCTAGGTCTTTCATAGCCTCTGACAATTCTGATGCTACCAAATCGACGATCGAAGAACTGGAGCAAATCGTATTGATCAAGCACTTGCCTGATCGAAAGGTATACCTGGGCATGGGGTTGAATCCCAAGCTCAAGAAAAACTCATTCAAATCCTTACATAGCTAACAAAGATTGTTTCGCTTGGTCTCACCTTGATATGACAGGGACCCCCGCCCTACCCAGAAATAACCACTCACAAGCTGAGCCTAGACCCGAAGTTCTATCCAGTCAAACAGAAAAAGAGACCTCCATACGAAGTCAGACATGCATTCATCAAAGACGAGGTATCTAAACTCCTTAAAATAGGGTCCATTCGGGAGTTTAAGAACCTAGAATTGTTAGTAAACGTGGTAATAGTCCCTAAAAAGGGGAATAAATTACGATGTATGTAGACTATAAAGATACGAATAAGGCGTGTCCTAAGGACCCCTTCCCTTTGCCCAACATCGATCGCATGATCGATGCAACAGCCGGCCACGGGATCCTCAATTTTCTTAATGCCTATGCCGGGTATAACCAAATACGGATGAACCCGGGAGATCAGGAGAAAACTTCCTTCATCACTAAGTACGGCACCTACTACTATAACGTGATGCCATTCGGACTAAAAGATGCCAGTGCCACTTACCAACGCCTAGTAAATCGGATGTTCAAAGAATAAATGGAAAATCAATGGAGGTTTACATTGACGATTTGTTGGTTAAGTCCCTGCGAGCAGATGACCATTTGAAACATTTGCAACAAAGCCGGGGAAATGTGCATTTAGAGTCGGGTCTGGATGGCCTGGGCTATCGAAGCCGGGGGCACGAGGCCTATTAGGCAGTGTTCGAACCTTAAAGGCTACGGTCATACCCATTCGGGGACTGTTATCTTGGGCAAGCTTGAATAACTTGGGGTAACGAGCCCATTAGGCGATACCCGAATTAAAAGGGTATGGTCGTCCTAAAACGGCTTGGAGACGTTCGAGACCTGTAACCAAAATATAAGGCCTTCAAAATTTCTAATCTAGTTCAAAAGGCTACCCTCGGCAAATTGTAATCTAAAATATTCTATAGACTACGGGGAAAGATTATGGTCATATCGAGCCCTCCACGAGCCTTAAGCAAAATAGTCTCGAAAACGAACAATGTTCGAACCTCCAAATAAGACCTAATTATTGCATGCTATGGCATCCGAAATCCTTACAATCATAAAGAAAAAAGCAAAGAGAATCAAGATCGAGAATTGCCGAAGAGAAAAGAAAGCCTTGTATATATATATATATATATATATATGAAAATTTTACAAAGGCCAAACGGTCTCAACAAAATACAAAGCTACCAAAAAACAAAAACTACAAGGCACCTAAGAAGCCTAATCCTCACCACTTGGGCCGACAGAATCTTCCTCGTCCTCAGATCCGCCCAAACCCTCAGAGTCTTCTTGGTCCTCAGGATAAGTCAACTTCTTGGCCTCGGCCTCGAGCCTCTTAGCACTTTTGATTTCGGCCGACAAATCAAAACCCCGAGCATGAACCTCCTCGAGGGCCTCCCTTCGGAACTACCATTTGCGGTCTTAGGCTGCCTCGACATCGGCTTTGTACTGGTCCACCATCTCATTGGAATCTTTATTGGCTATTTCAGCCACCGACTTGGTCTCCTTGAGCTCCTTGGTGAGGGTCTCCTGGTCGGCAACAACCGAGCTCAGTTGAGATTAAAGCTCCTCGACTTTCTGGGACCATGCCTCCACTTTCTCCTTTACCGATCGAAGTTAGGTCGCCGTCGAGGCCAATTTCTCCCGAGTTGTTTCTTTCTCCGAGTCCAGGCGATATATCTTGCTCCTCCACCCTTCGGCCTAAACTTTGATCACATCCATCTCGTGCCAGAGTTTATCGATCCGATCGAGCTTCTGCTAGACCTGTGGATTCTTACCGTTAGACATCGTGTCTAGCTCATCATCACTAACTTCAAAAAGTTTTACCTGTTCCAACAAGTCGACGTGTTCTTTCTGAGTTGCATCCAACTCAGTTCGGAGGCTCCTGATTGCACCCTCACGTTGATTGCTGAGAAGTTTGTACATGTTTCTTTTCTTAGAATGCTCTTTGGCTTCGAACTCATAGTGGCTCAATTCTTCCTGGTACCGGAGGAAGGTCTCGTGGTGGAGCACCGAGGCCTAAACACACTAGGAAATATATTAGAATTACCAGAAAACTAGTTCAATATGAGAAGAAAAATTGGAATCATCAGGAATTATCAAGAGTTACCCGGTTCAGCGCCTATTGTGCTTCGTTGAAAAAACACGGGGAGTCCACCTCATTCATTTTTTCCTGGTCTTCTTCAGCCACCAGGAACTAAAGGTAACTGGAAATCCCTACGAGGAAGGAGAGAACACGGGCATCCTCCAGATTAGTGATGATAATTGGCCGCTTTAGACCTAGATCTGCGCTCGAAGTAGGGAACCGGTTGACCAGTCTCGGGCTTGAGTTAGGCCCACCTGCCCCGGGATGAACTTTTCCTCGGTATCTCTATGCCACCTAACTCAGTGACGTCCTCCGTGGAAGTAGAATCCACGCCATCAAAAAAATAGCGGAGAGGATCATCTACTCCGTGGGCCCCCTCGTTGGGTCGTTCTTTCACCGTTTGGGCCTCATTCAACATAGACTTGGTGAACAAGGGTGAATCAGTGATATCTATCACACCAAGTGCCTCTTTCGAGTCACTGCCCACATCCCGGAAAGCCTCAACCTCGGCCTCTTCAACGACCTCCCTGGACTGAGGCAGGTCGGTCGCACGAATCTCAAGTTCAATGTCCCCCCACTCTTCGAGAAGCGATGGCTTGCGAGCCACAAAAATGAAAGGCGTTTCTCCCCTAAACTCTTCACTCAGCCGATAGAGCAAGTTCAAAGCTGGTGATTTGGAGCTGGTGTTTTCCTTTATCTTGCGCACCAGCCTTCTCCTTGTTTTCTTTTTCTCCGAGATCGGGGAACTTGGAGCCCTCCTCTTTTACTCTCTCCAGCCTGCCACAGAGCTGGAGACTCAACAGGAAATTCCTCTCCACTGACTGGAGGCCTAAGCTCGGCATCCTTAGGCAAGCCTGCAAAGATAAGCGAAGGAAATAAAGATTTGATGTTAAAAGAAAAATCCTAACGCAATCTGCTTGGGAAAGGAGTCTTACCATGGGAACAGGCCTCCCAACAGCCCATCGAGGGTTTTGCTCCATGAGCGCTCGGATTAGGGCATTTGTTAAACGATATCCTCGACCCACTCCTTTAGTCGAGGGACACCATTTGGGACCCATGCGACGATTTAACCACCATGAATACCAATAAGGAAAAGAGGATTAAACATAAAATCAAAGGAAATTTATACTTACTTTACGTATTACACTTCTCGGGGAATAGCCTGCATTCAGCCGGGATTAAGTCTTAAGTCCTCACTCGGACAAAACGGCCTTGCCAGCCTCAATACCGGCCCTTATCGATACTTGAGAACAGGGCTTTACTGGCCCGGCACACAAGTTTTGTCAGCCCCCTCGAAATATTTGGGTACTATACAAATGGAGTAGGTGATCCACAGTGAACTGGCAGGAGTCGATTTTTCTTACAAAAAATCGAAGAAGGATCACAATCCTCCATATCGAAGGATGAATCTGACCGAGGCATACCTCGTATCTCTTGTAGAAATATATAATGGCACAGGTCCACCAGTCTCAATGTAAAGGGATAAGTGTAAAAACTAAGTATCCCTCGACATGGGCTGTAATGGCCTACTCAGAATTGGGGACCACTATGTTCGTATCGCCCCATTGTAGTCTTTTCGGACCGTAGGGAGGACCTCTTCGGTAATTAAGCAGATGTATCTTGAAACTTCCTCACACCGACCCTATACAGAAGATGGCTTCTCAACCATAAAGTCATCGGTAACCGAATAACCATGAGGAATGGACATCTTTAAAGTGGGCTCTTCCCCTGTTTCATCAACGACCATATTGGGAACTGTCTCTTTGACCTCAATAGTCGGTTGCGAGGAAGAAGGAACATTCTTTTGAGGAACATATTTTGACGTTTTTTCCATTGTTATGAAGAAAAAATCTTGGAAAAGATAGGATGAATAAAAACATTTGCGAGGTAGTGAAGAACCTTGGGTAACGGTGGTAAAAATACTAGGGAATATTGAAGCCTAGAAGGTACGAAGGTAGAATATTTGGTGTAAAGTGAAAAATGGATAGAAGAGAGGGTATTTGTAGGAGTTTAGCGGCGTTTTACGTCCAGGGACGATCGACCAGTGGCTGACACACATTTAATGCCATTATGACATGACTGACGAGACGTTTCAAATGTTTTGTCGTTTCTGCCGCGATGTGTCGAAGTAAGAATTGGGAGCTCATGTCGTTTCTCGTCATTTACTCTCCGAGAAACGAGGAGACTATCTGTATACGGGTAAAACCAGGCTCATGATACATCCTGGTCTCCGACAAAATAAGTGTAACGTGACTGGCACCCGTCACACTACTCGACCCGAGCGAACCAAACTATGTGATGCACCCAAATCATATGCATGAAAACTAATTTAACGGCGGAAGCTCCTTGAAAATAATATACGTTTTCAAGTTAAATGATAAATATTTTCCAATTCAAAATCACACATAACATATTTCATGATAATAATAATGAGACTAAGTAAAATAAATATACTTTCATGTATGTCGTGTACAAACCCGTTACTACAACCTCAACTATCTATGGAGCCTCTATACCAAAGAATAGAACCAACAGTTGGAGTAATTCCAACAAAATAAAATAATAAAGAACATGATAGCTACCACGAAATAAAAGTGGTGCTTCGTAATACCTCGGAAAGAGAGTCATCCTAGTCTGACCACATGCCACGTATCATACATCATCCTGAAACATGTAAAGTAAGTACGACCCTAGGGCCCCTAAGGGCTACGACACTACATCGGTACTTGTCACGACCCAAATTCCCAACCTTAGGGATCGCGATGGCGCCTAACACCACACTTGCTAGGCAAGCCAAATGTTAGAATTTGAGTAGCTAAATTCCTTTGATTATTTCTTAAACATCAATAAATAAATCTAATGTAAACTTAATTTAAATGATTTTCAATGATAAAATAATAAACA